>LGRX02030741.1:0-27227 GCA_001247695.2 Cymbomonas tetramitiformis | reverse complement strand
TGTATGGGCCACTGTAACATTACATGCCCTAAAATGCTACTATAATTTCGATAAACTTCGTATTTAGCATTAACATATCATACTGTTTTCGAAACAGACATGATTATGTATCGGGCAACAACCCAAGAACTGTGACAGATGCTTTCTATATGGAATGCATGCTATTTTGAGGTATTGGCAATTGACAACTGCCACTATATCACACACTTCCTTGAGGGGGGAAGAAGGTGGATATATATATATATACTTACCTCATTATTATGTACGAATATACTACATGTATGTAAACATACCGATATACCACATATAACATATAAATCACACACACTCAGTTAGGCAATTAGCTGAAGGCATTTTTGTGCTGTGTTTTGTTTTTAGATGGTTACTATCGAAGAGGAAGAGCATGAGATTCCTGATATCAACCCAGATCATTCGACTTGGTGTTTCGACATACTTGGTTCATACGATGCATACAGTCGGTTTAAAATTCCGAAGTGGATCGCTGGTTATGCCGATACACTAACCAGATATGACCACATAGGCTATTATGACAATGTCAGTCGCATGAAACCAGATATGAGCCGGTACAAGGATCCTGCCAATGAGCCTCAGGCACCTGAAGCAGAGTATACAGAAGACAGTCCTCCGATGGTCTTTGTAGATCCAGATGCAGATTCAGTACCAGCACCAGCTCCACCAGCTCCACCCAGTTTGGTCCCCAAGGTGAAAATGACACCACCTAGGGAATTCAAAACAGGACAGGACGCAGAGGTCTGGTTGGATACAGTGGACAGATATTTCCAGTTCACTTATCCAGGTGTCAATGATAAGGACTTGATCACAGTGTTTTTGACTCTCATACAGAATAACGATAGACACTATTTTCAGGTCTTGGCAAAACAGCCATATACCACTTATGAGATGGTCAGACAGACATTCCTCAGACAATTTGGTAATCCTCATAAGAGATCGGTAGCCAAGAAACACCTTATGGCACTGACTCAAGGAACCCAAACCTTTGCAGATTATTTGCGCACATTTACATCACTGGCTTCTCTAGCAGCAGTTGATTTAAATGATGTGCTGATAAAGGACAGATTCGTCACTAGTATGGATTCTGATCTCCGCAGACAGTTCCAACTCAGATACTTGACAGAAGAGCAGAGGAACAATCTGTCGTGGCAAGAAACCACACAGGTATTGCTTGATTTGAACTACGTCATTCACTCAGAGCAATCAGAAACCCTTCACTATCGGGGTCAGAAGGAGCAGTCATCTGGAGGTCCAGCCAAGAAGGATAAGGACAGAGGACGTGGCCAGAAGCCATATGACAGATCCAACAGAAATCGGAATTGGAATCAGAGTGGCAGCCAGAACTCCAATCAGAATCGGAACAAGGGAAAAGGTGGTAAAGGCAAGGGCAAAGGAAAAGGAAAAGGAAAATCACAGAATAATAAGACTTGCCATCGTTGTGGTCGTATTGGTCACATCGATAAGGATTGTTATGCCACCAAGACCGATGATGGAAAAGAGATCAAGGGAAAGCCACCAGCTCAGAATCCTTTCCCGAATCGGAGACAGCAGCAGCAGAATCAGGGTGCTAAGGATGGGTCTGGCAAACTCGTCAATTCGATCAACACCTTGGTCAATGAACTGAAGAGTCAGCACAGCATCAATGCAGCAGTTGCAACTCCAGATCCAGTTCCATCAGCTCCAGCTCCTCAGGGAAACTCTCAGGGTACTGCACAGGTACCGGTGTTGAGAGCTCCCCGAGGGTAGATCAGCCTGAAGATGCCACTGAAGCAAGTGGCCGGGTTGAGAGTATCTCAGAAGAAGTCCTTTCCAGTCTGACATTACAGTTTCAGCAGATGGACAATCCCTCAGAGCACATCGCACAGATGCAGTCTCAAACAGCACAGCTGAAATCACAGAAGAAGCTGTTGTTGTACAAAGGGAAAGTATATGGACAGAGTACTCACATTTTGGTAGATCCAGGAGCCACATCTTCTTTCATCGACAGACAGTTCGCTGCTCAGCTTGGTATAGCTCCCACAGATTCTTCATCATTTTCAGTGGGATTGGCTGGAGGAAGCCAACTACCATGCACATCCTATCTTCCCAAGGCTACATTTTCGCTGGGCAAGTATAAGGATGCAGCAGATTTCTACATCATTGACATGAAACCATTCACTGTCATTCTGGGTCAAGATTGGTTGCATGGAGAGGAGGAATCCACACATTGACTTTCAGACCAAAAATCTGACGATCACTAGGAAGCATTCATCAGGCTCCAGTATTCGCACAGTATTGTCCAGAGTTGAGCAGACTCCAGACTCAGATGACCTTCCTGAAATGGAATTGGTCAGCGCCACCACCATGAGGAAGCATCTTCGTCGCATTCGATCCAGTGGTTCGGCTGAAGAAGCCGTAGCTTATCTCTTCTTTCTCTCAGAGGTCGATGGTGAACTGGTCTTTGCAGCATCAGACTCAGACACCACTATGGAAGACCCCGAGGTCACAGCAGCACGTGATCAAGTGAGAGAAGACTTTTCAGACATATTCCAGGAGGATCTTCCAGCTGGTCATAGGCCAGAACGGTTTGAAGGTGGTTATCATCGAATCAACATTGAACCTGGACATAAGCCACCATCACAGCCAGTACGTACCATTCCAGTACCCATGATGGAGGAGCTCAAACGGCAAATCATTAAATATGTCGAGTTGGGTATCCTTCGTCCATCATCATCACCATATGGGTGCCCAATCATCTTCGCTCCTAAGCCAGGGGGAAAGTGGAGGATGTGTTGCGATTATCGTGCCCTTAACAATATCACCATAAAGGACACATATCCGTTGCCACCCCATGATACCCTTCTTGAACAGCTTAAGGGAGCACGCTGGTTCAGTAGATTTGATTTCAACCAGTTTTTCCACCAAATTCCCATTCACCCAGACGACATTTATAAAACTGCTATCCGCACCAGATATGGTTCTTATGAATGGACAGTTATGCCTTTCGGATTGACCAATGCACCTGCAACAGCTCTTCGTGTAGGAAACCGGGCATTCTTCGACTTCATTGATCAGTTCCTTGTCATATTCATGGACGACACTATTGTATACAGTCCAGATTTTGACAGCCATGTGAAGCATGTTCGACAGTTCCTCCAGCGTTGCAGAGATCACCAGTTCTTCATCAGGCCTTCCAAGGTGGAGTTGTTCGTCAGATCTATAGACTTTATCGGACATCACATCTCTGAAGCAGGCCTATCCATCATCGAAGACAGAATCCGAGCAGTCATGGCAATTCAGCCTCCAGTGTCTTATGGTCCTACCGTTGGAAAGCAGCCTCTACGCCGTATGGCTAAAGATGGCAAGTCATCCCTTCGGTCATTCTTGGGCATGGTCGGTCAATTCAGGAGATTCATACCAAAGTTCTCCAAAGTTGCCGAGCCGCTCAATCGTCTCCTTAAAGATAATGCAGAGTTTGTCTGGGAATCTGAGCAGCAGCAGGCATTTGATAACCTCAAAAGTGCCATCTGTAACGCTCCAGTATTGCAGCTCCCAGATCAGAAACTGCCATCTATTATGGAGGTCGATGGATCAGGCACACACGTTGGTCAAGTGATACTCCAGGATCAAGGAAAAGGTATGAAGCCATGTGGCTATCACAGCGTCACTCTATCCGATACACAGAGACGTTGGCATATTCCTGAGATCGAGCTATTTGCCATTGTGGAAGGCTTCCGATTCTTTCGCCACATCTTGTTGGGAGCTCCTGAGACCATAGTACGTTCAGATCATCAGCCACTGGTTTATTTCCAGACCAAATCCACACTGAGCCCCAAACAGGCACGGTGGTTGGATGAGCTCTCCGAGTACAACTTCCGTATAGAGCATATTGCTGGCGATAAGAATAAGGTCGCAGATGCACTCACTCGTATCTCTGCACTTTTTGAACTCACTGATTGTCTTCAGCACATGGACATCAGCGAGGACATTCCATCTGCAGATCCTACATTCATTGCTCTTATATCTTCTTCATCAGCTCATCAGCTACACGACATCATTATATCCGAGTATGATCGTGACACATTTGCACAGACTATATTGGCTAAGCTGACATCATCGACTTCGTCACAATCAGTCAGTAGCTACAGCTTCGAGCTCATTCAGGGGTTGATCTATCGTAAGACCATATATGGCAGACAGTTGTACATTCCACCAACAGCTAAAGTCCCCACAGATGACGGTGAGATCACACAACTTCGCCACATTCTTCTTCATGAGTGCCATTCAGCCACTATTTCTGGTCATGTAGGCAAAAATCGCATGCTTCATCTTCTGCGTAGCCGGTATTATTGGCCGGGAATGACAACGGCAGCCATCAAGTACATTCGGGAGTGCCCCGTTTGTCAGCGCCAGAAAACGAGGCGACACAAGCCTTATGGTCAGGCACATATACGATATTCCGTGCCTAAGACAAAATGGCTAGATGTATCTCTTGATTGGATCACTGACCTGCCTGTCACCACTAATGGGCACGACAGTATATTTGTGGTAATGTGCCAATTCTCTCATCGCTGTCATCTCATCCCCTTCAGCATGACCTGGACAGCTCAGCATACTGCTTCTATCTATATGCAGCATATCTTCAAACTCCATGGTCTTCCGAGGAACATCATCTCAGATCGAGACCCCAGATTCACCTCTACATTCTGGCAGACACTGTGGAAATCTACTGGTACGAGATTGTCCATGACGTCATCACACCATCCACAGTCGAATGCTGCCAATGAGAGGAGCCATGCCTTCATTGAGGATATCCTCAGGTACTTTTCAAATTGTTGATTCATGATTCGATTTCACCATCCTCTGGTTTATAAACTGATTAGATGGTATTTTTTCATCCTCAGGTGTTGTTGCAATGATACTTCAGCCAATTCGTGGGAAGACACGTTGCCTTTGGTGGAGTTTGCAATTAACAATACCGTTTCTGCATCAACTAGTTATTCACCATTTTATCTCGACTCGATGGCGCAATCACTTTCGCCTCATGACCTGGTTATCACTATTCCGCCAGAATCTCCTGTTCCAACACAAAGAGCTATTCGAGATCATTTTGACAAGTACTCGGCTGTTCATGCCAACTCGGTAGACAACATTTCCCGAGCAGCAGAAATTAGCCAAGCCAGATTCAATAAGACTCACATGCCTAAGCAGTTTGCAGTTGGGCAGAAAGTTCTTTTACGGACCGAGTTTATTCAATGGACTGGTTTGACAGAGGCAGGCAGACACTTTAAGCAGCCATATATTGGGCCGTTCACCATTTCCAAAGTGCTTAGCCATGGGCGTGCATACGAGTTAGATTTCGAAAACCTCGATATCCGTATTCATCCGGTACAGCCTGTATCCAGATTAGAGCTGTACAATGACTCGATCCAAGCACCTTTGCCTCTGCCACAGATGATCACCGAAGAGGGGCAACCACTGTTTGAGATATCACATATACTCTCGGATAAGTTCACTAGAGGTGTCAAATACTATTTAGTGCGATATGCAGGCTACGGCCCTGAGCATGACACCTGGGTCAAAGCCACAGAGCTGACCAATGCAGCAGACATTATAGCTGCCTATGAAGGCTAAACATTATATTAAGCCTTATGCCCTTACTTCTTGTAATATAACTACATAAGAGGCGTGTCCCGGGGGCATCACCTCTATATTCACCGGTATCCTCTGTACTCCTCTTGATATTTCCCGGTATTTCCCAGTATTTGCGGACGCCTCTTATGTAGTGAGCACACCTGGTCATCTCCGGCACGCACCACTGGTCACCTACTGTTATTCTGCGTTGGTCCTTACTGTGGATTTGCATGGGTTTGTGTGTGTCATGCAGGTGATCAAAAATATGGATCACAAAAATGTGACGAAAATGAAAAAGGTGGCAGATTAGGTCATATTACGGACTATATATAGATAATGGAAATATGACCTAAAGTGCCACCTTTTTGATTCATCTGATTTTTCACCGCGTTCACACGCTGTTTTGTATCAGAATTGTGTGAAATATATTTTAGATTTTCTGAATTTGAAAAGGTGGCAGATTAGGTCATATTACGGACTATATATAGATAATGGAAATATGACCTAAAGTGCCACCTTTTGATTTTGCTTGTTCGCCGCGATGGCCACGCTGTTTTGTATCATCTCCGATTAATTGTCTGAAATGTATTTTAGATTTTCTGAATTTAAAAAGGTGGCACATTAGGTCATATTATGGACTATATATAGATAATGGAAATATGACCTAATGTGCCACCTTTTGATTTCGCTGTGATCCATTGTCGCGGTTCTATCCATGGGGTATCACCCAGGTTATTTACGGGAAATATTTTTTATTGTTCACCGCAAATTGTGTAGATAACGGCACAACTTCCCACTTTTCCCAATTGATATCGCCCTTGTCATACTTGAAGTTAAATGTCTTTGGCTCGGCCCTTGACTCCATACTCAAGGACCGTACACCTTCACGTTTACAAGGATGCCTGATAGCCATATTGCTCATCTTGACTGGCGTGTCTAATTTGCGGTTGATGACCATGTCTTTCATAACATCGTGATTGATATGTTGCAGGTTATCTACGCTCAAGGAGAATCCCTTTATCTTTGTCATGGTGTAACCATCAGCAAACTTCAAACTGTATGACTTTGGTCCTGTTGCCAAGAACTCGACACACTTGCCATGGTCTTTTTCTAAATGTTGCAATTCACATTTCAGAAAACCCAACCATGGCTGTCGATATGCATTGCCATGATATATGTGATAGTTCTCAGGGGTCTCGCGATATATGATTGAATCACAATCAAAGTAGAGAACATTAGAGAAGCCTGCTACCTCTATCAACTGATACAGCTTTAATCTACCGTAACTGGTTATGAATGCAGCCAGGACCTCGTTGGTCGAAAATCTGGTGTCTGAAAATACTTCTGAATTTTCAGTGAAGTTCATCAAGACCATTTCGTTGTCCTCGCTCCCAACGAACTCGTACTTACAATCGTATCTTTTATTGCTGATGGTATTGTAGAACTCACCTGGATTTTGAATAACCTTGCTCTTAGATTTGTTCTGACGTTCTCCCAATTTACCGTAGAGTATATTCTGCATGTCTTTGGAGACCTGTCTCATTCCGGGATTGTGTTTGATATTTGCCTTGTCTAACTTGACACTCTCGTGAAACATGAATTGCTCGATAAACTCGTCGATGTCTCCGTTGGGAGGTCCGGAGGCTTCTGTTTTTAGTTTCAAAAACTTATCAATGTAACCGGCAAACAGGTCATTGGTGGTGTCCTTCCAATGTTTTATCTCGTATATAGCATTGATAATGTATCCTTTTTCGATGGCCTTCTCCAGCTCTACCGTTGTCCACGTGTCAACCATTTCGTACAGTGGAAATACCAGCTTACCTATTTTATTATCAACGTGAGGAAGAACGCCAAATTTAAGATGTTTTGGAGGAGCAATTTTGCATTTTACCAAACCGAAATAGCCATGAATGTCAAGTGTCTTAACGTCTCTTATAACCTCGGGATGACCTTTGGGAAATTTGTTCGTTTTCATGACTCTTGGGTACATGGAATTATAGTCGAGGTATCGTATGTGCTCGTTGTGGTTGACCTCGTAGTACAACTTACCCAGGTCTACTCTCCCTCCATGATATACGTCTCCATCCACGATAGGAGAAGCCAACGTTTGTCGCTCTAAAAAGTCTTTACCAATCTCGGACAATTTCAGCTGATTTACTGTTTCATCCCATGCCGACTCCCAAATATACTCAAGATTATATCCTGCTGCCTTGATATCATCCAGTCTCTTCATCGTTTGCCGATTGACCTCACCAAACGTCATACCCGATTTACGCCCTTGTTGATACTGAATATCGTCTTTGTGGTATTTCTTCAGGTCTGCATGAAACCAGCTTCCGAGGAACTCATACACCGTGTTGGTGGTGTCGTCAAAAGCATCGACATATATCTGTAAATCTGTGAGTTTATAGTTTCGTTTGCCATCGTAGTCGCGTTTGAGCTTGGCTGACGTAGTGTGGACAATGTAATCCAACCACCGATTCTCTTTGATAGATGCATTCTGCGACTTGACCAATGATTGCAATATAGCCACTGAATCCTTTGGCATGCACTCACTTCTCCATATATTAATCGCCAGTTGTGCTAACGTCAGATAGCTAAATGGGTCAAATTTGTAGTCAGTTATCTTCAGAAAACAATCCCTGAAAGCGAACACTGCACGGCGTAGAATGGTCACGTCATCATGGCAATATCGTGCAATCTCTTTTGGACTTTCAAATATAAAACACTTGTATCTCTTTTCATGCCACCATTGGTACAACTTTTGATAAGCCTCAGGTTGCAGTATTTCTGGATTATAGTACTTGATATCAGGATATATACCGATGTATTTCTCATTTTCCAACGGGTTGAAGAGATGTGGATAATACCCTTTTGATATTTCGTTTTCAAAGCCAAACATTTCTGGCAGAGCATTCAATGGACGTGACATGAACATATATGCATCAATGAACCTCACGTTGGCAATCTTAACACACAATATATCAGCCCCTGTGTATAGTATGTCCTTCGGGGGTTTTCTTTGTACATTGATGATATGTTCTACTATTAATCGGAAATCGAAGCGAGAGCCGCAATGGGCGATCTACGTATAACCTGAATGCTTCTCTAAACATGTCCATTCAAGAAACTCTCCGATGGTTTTATGAATCACATGTGTACCATCATGGTACTGACTTTCACAATGATTTACAACCAGCCTACCGTCGTCGTTTCGAGTTTCAAAATCGAAACACACAATTGATTCAGGTGATAGTATGGACTTCGGTTTGACCTGTGTCATGTAGCATCTGTGTTCATATAGATTACAAACGACCTTACAGTTTGGGCATGCTTTGTATCCACACATGTGTTTCTCCTTAGGATTGAACTTGACATTGCACATCTTACATTTGTGAAGCTGATTGCACGTCACCAATTCTTTGTGCAAATTGTAACATTCTTCGTTCATGAATTTACGATTGCAAATATCACAATGATGCCATTGCTTGTTTCCTTTTGTCAACCGTACATCCTTGCTGGCAAATATGCATTTTTGAGATTTGCATTGGGTGCAAGATGGACGATAGGTCTTTCCTCTGAAGCAATCAATACGCGTGATAGGTTCATAATGATTGTCGTGCAACAATATATGAAAGCTGTCATTATAATTTGAATACTCATTGTGTTCGTTGAAGTACGGTGGGTGATACATGATTGGTTCACCGCCAAGTCGCTCAGTGATACCCCACACAAATATATTTATGCTGTAATGCCTCTCTAAAACTGGAAAGTCTTCGATATTGATTCCTTCGTCAGCATCCTTTTTCGCAAACAATTCCAAACGCAATCGATCGGAAACTGATGTTATGTTGCCCTTGTGACCGCTGGCGTCTCGTTTCAGTTGTTTCCACTTATTCTCGTATTGATTTTTACATACAACATTGTCGCTTAGCATTGTATCTAATTTCCGTTTTCTATCAAGCAGTTCCAAAGATTTAATGCCACAGTTATTGCGGGATTCAATCTTAATGACACATTGCTTCAGTCGTAATTCTACGGTGTTTTTTGGTGCGGCTAAGCATCGAGACCCCTTGCCTTCTGGTGGTTTTGAAGAGTAATATTCTACCTCCACATCTTTAGCAACCTCAACCGACTTTTTGCTGCCTTTCTCCACCCTTAGGACTTTGTAGCATCTCTTCAAACTTCATCATCACATCTTGACGGTCGGAACCTTTCACCCATTTGGATGTAGTCCCATCCTCGAAGACCGCTCTCATTGATACTTGCTCAACTCCTTTTGTCTTCTCCGGTAACCAATAGTTCAGACTGCTACCATCAGGTGCTGCTCTTTGTAAAAACGTTGTAAAGGGAACCTTAAGTTTTTCAACATCGGTGCTGAATTTCTTGATATGTCTTTTTGAATCTCCGACGGTATACTTATTGATTTCATCAAGTCTACTTTGTTCTTTGGCAGGCTTTTTACCTATCTTGGTCCATTGTCGCCTGGTGACTTTCTCAACTTTCTCTTTCGATTTCCGATACTTCTTCTTATAATCACGTATGGCTTTCGTCCGATCGTCACCACTTAAATTTTTACTTTGTAAGTCTTCCCAATCTGCAGCAGTGAGCTTATGGCGTGCCTCAGGATTTTGCTTTCTCAATTTAGGGGGCATCTTCCTATACTATATAAATTATATTTTTGTGGCATCACCACGACCGGTCTTTGTTCGTTTCCTCATTTGTTTTTTCATTTTAATACGTTTCTCAATATTATCGATGGCTTTACGATAATTGCCAACACCGGTGAACTCTTCCGTAGGTCGTTGAAATACTGGGTCACCTGTTATTGTACCAATGCTTGTTTTGTCCAATGGTGCCATCATAATAGGAGCTATCCTACGAGGTGGTTTGTTCGGTAAGGCTGGGTCTTTGACGGGCTGTTGATAAACCGGTTGTCCTGATAAAGTGCCATGATCTAAGGCGGTTCTACTTTTGTTAGCAGTTGTCTTCTTAACTGTCACTGGACGACCACGTAAGCTTTTGAGTTTCTCGCCTTGTATCATCTTACCCTTCTTTTTAATCCCGTGTTCGGCTCTATGTTCGGCTCCGCAAGATTTTAACTTTGTTATCCAAGTTTCTCTCGACATGTATATATATTAGCAATCAAAAAAGGTGGCACATTAGGTCATATTATGGACTATATATAGATAATGGAAATATGACCTAATGTGCCACCTTTTCTGATTTCATCGAGAAATCGTAAGTCAAATTCAGAAATATTATTTTCTTAGGATATCTTATATCGACTTATGCCTTTCAAGGGCGAAAAAATTACCGATAGTGCAACACTTGAACGCCTTGCGAAAATGAGGGAGAAAGCTCTTGCCACTCGCCAAGCCAAAGCCAAACAAAAGCAAGATGTCAAGATGGCCGAGCAACTTAAGGAATCTCAAAAAGTTGCCGACGCACAAGAAACCATCAAGAAAGCTACGACGAAAGCACCTATACCGGAACCACAGGCAGAACCTACCGGAATCAATATCGGAACCGGAAGTAGAACACGTCGTTGTCAAGAAACCAAAAGCCCTTAAGAAGAAACCGAAAAAGCAGGTTGTCATCGTTGAATCTGATAGCTCTCAATCGGAAGAAGAACCTGAAGTGATTGTTAGGAAGTCTACTAGACGAAAGCAAAGCCGAGTTGCATCTCAATCACCACCACCTCGAAAACGAGACGCTGAATTACACCCATCTTATGATAAGGCTTACTCAAGTCTATTTCTATCGTTATAATATATGCAGTTCCAAAGACTGAAAGATAAATCATATGATATTCAAGTGCCAAAGAGTTCAGCGTTTCCAATTGACACACCCGATGATTTCATTCAATTGCACGGGGTCATTTTGGCTTGTGCGAAAAGAGGTACGGGTAAGTCGTGTAGTCTTACACATCTTCTTCGATTGATGAAACAAAACAACGCTTTAGACAGGCTTATCTTGGTGTCACCGACTTATCACAACAATATGCATTATTACAAAGACTTGCCACTCGAAGAAGATGATGTACTAGAGCCAACCGTCGATGTTCCAAATCAGATTGAAGGCATCCTTGATACCGAAGCTCAAGAGTACGATGAATATCAAGAGAAGATGGAACGGTATAAGAAGTTAATGAAAATGTTAAACAATCATAATATCAGTGTGTATGAGATTCCCGGTGAATTGATGTTGGAATTTGGGGACGAGAATGGTAATATACTTCCTCCACAACACAAGTATGGTGGCAAACGGCCAGTCATCGCCGCCTACTTTGACGATACCCAAGACACCGATCTGATGAGACCATCGAGTAAGCTAAGCAATATGGTTATTAAACATAGACACCTTGGAAAACTAAAGGACGGGGCCCTCGGAATCACCCTGCTTTTCGCGACACAGAATTATACCTCGAGCAGTGGTGGACTGTTAAAATCAATAAGAGGTAACCTAACACATATGTTAGTCTTCCGAAATAAGAATCAAAAAGAGATAGATAAGATTGGTGAGGAAGTTGGTGGCGAGATTGCAATCCAGGAATTCAACTCGGTATACAATCAGGCTATACAAGGGCCTCATGATTTTCTTTTCGTCGACCTGCATCGGAAACCGAGTCATTTAAGTATGTTCAGAAGGAATTTCAACGAGTGGATAATTCCCGGTCAGGTAGCTGAATCTTTTATGCAAGTTTGATAAGTATAGACTCCGGTATAGTACTTGTTCTCTTCATTATCATAATGGATTAAAAAAGGTGGCACATTAGGTCATATTATAGACTATATATAAGATAATGAGAATATGACCTAATCTGCCACCTTTTTTGATTCTTAATTGTATGAGACTATTAGAATTGTTTAGTGGAACATGCTCAGTGAGCAAAATATTCAAAGACTTGCATAAAGATGGCGAAGTCGTCTCCCTTGATATTCACCCGAGGTTTAATCCTACTCACAACGTTGACATTCTGATATGGGATTATACATTATACCCGCCAAATCATTTCGATATCATATGGGCATCTCCTCCTTGTACCGAGTATTCAAAAGCGAAAAGAATTGGGGTCAGAAACTTTGCATTGGCTGATGCAATAGTCAAGAGAACAATCGAGATTATTGAATACTACAAAGCAAGTCATTGGTACATTGAAAATCCCTCAGACGGAGGGCTATTAAAGCATCGAGATTTTATGAAACCGCTAGACATATACATGCATACATGTTGTTATTGTATGTATGGATGTATGTATCGCAAAGCGACGAACATTTGGACTAATAAACAAGGGCTAAAACTCAAAATGTGTAATAAACACATAACCCCGTGTCCATCAATGGTGGCATATGGGAGACACCTTATCCAAGCACAGCGAGCTCAAAGCTCACGTTCCGATGTGGGAACTTCGAAATCCCTTACTACATTACACTCAATTCCTAAAAGTCTATTAATATATTTACTCAATTTCAAATGCATTTCCTTTGTAGATGGGGCTGATGATTAAGAAGTCTTGGAGGGCTGGAACAAAGTGCTCCCACTTCTTTGAATGAATATAATTGTAAGACTTTTTATTGGAACCGGGCAGCTTAATCGTTATTATCTTCCCTTTTTTATCTCGTTGAGCACCATAACAATCGATTTCAAAAAATGCATCAAGAGCCTTGCCAATTGTATATGGGGTCATCTTAGTTCCATCAAAATTTATCTTGAACGATTCTTTCAATGTGTTAATGTCTACATCCCAAGTCGGGTTGTTGGGCAGCATCAATGTTTCTTTGGCACCGTTTTGCTCAAATAGAGTCCACAAGATGTGGTTTGGATCGTTTAAGAATTGTATAAATCTGTGAACAAAGTTTACAAGTTTTCGATTCCACAAATCTCGGAGGTAACGTTGAGGTATAGACTCTAAGAATAGATTTTTGAAATTATATTTGGCAATGCATAGTTTATCTTCCATGGTCGCTTCATTGCTCCAAACTTTTGGATTCAGATCTTCGTAAATCTCTAAAATTTCTTTATCTTCAATATTATTATACTCAAAGTAAGGAGCCGTCTCATTTTCATTCAATTTGGCCCACACCATTTCCCTACTAATTTGAGAAAGTTCGCTATTAATAAAGCCACATTTCCCGAGATACCAATGATATACTCGTTCGTCTCTTGCCCAATACTCACACTCTTGTTGGTTTGCCAATTTTTGATACAACTCACATTCAGGTGCATTATATGGAAGACAAAACCCTGTTAGTCTAAACCTGATTTGCTTCATGGTTGCACTTGATTTGTATAGGTGAAGCTCATTTGTATGATATTGTCTCACCCTAAACAGATTTTGAAAGAAGTCCCGGTATGACACCATGGCAGTGTCCAAAAATGCATATCGTTTATGAAAGTGCGGTGGATTGTTTGGTCCGGTATCAAAATTGACTCCCACCGTAATAGCAACATTGGAAATCACAAGTCGTTTAGAGGCCCACACCTCGTCAACATTAGATAAGGTTGATTTCGTTTCATCATCGCTCATCCCATGATAACAAATTATGTCATCTTGAGTGAGATCGGTGTTTGCTATAATCATATCTTTGAATGTGTCCATGCCATAGCACCAAACACTCTTGCCTTTTTTGAAATCGGTTTTGAAAGGATAAAACAAATATATGTTTTCCCCATTGTTCAAAGCATCAATCAACGATGCTTCCCAAAATTTTTTGTTTTCGTAATTGATTAATTGTTGTGGAGCTGGTGGTAGATTGTGGCCAAGTGTAATTAAACATTGATCTAAATTCCTAACCTTCTTGAACCATGTAATGGTGTCTTGATGGGGAAAAGCATCCATAAAGATGATTTTCTTTGCAGATTTTACAATGTGCATAAAGCAATCCCAATTGGCGGGTAAGTGCTCCCCATGTGTCGTGTGGTTCATGAAAATACTTTTGTAAGTCTCAATCTCATCCAAGATAACAATGTCATAACTATTACGAGTTTCAATTTCATCTTCGCATAAACCGGCAAACAAGCTTAAACAATTTTCTGTTTTCCATTGTGATTCCATAGACATTATAATTCTATGTGCTGCCGGAATTAATTCTTGTTTGTTCCGATCAAAGCTCTTATAATTTTTGAACCGCAACGATTGCAATCTTGTCGCTACATTTTGTGCATAAGATATCCTTGGGCTGAACCATATAATGCTACTACCCTTTTCATACTTGTGAAGATAATCAATAGTAGAACCGGTCTTGTTCCCGCTCATGAATGCCGTCAAGAACACCATGGATGCATGTCCAAATGCATTATGTATTTCAATCGGCTTCACCCATCTATCACTCATAAAAATGTCGATTGGGACGTCGCAACCCTTAAGAAACTTTTTACTTTGCTTACAATCATCAAATCGTAGGTTGGGATAAAATCTGAGCAAGAGGTTCTTGATAAAGTTGTCGCCCGGAGAAAATTTGTCTATCGCCCTATGCCAAAATACCTCATACTTTTTAAGCCTTTCTTTGTTGTCGTCTTTTTGAGCGGCCCACTTTAAAAAGTCCTTCAAATTAATGTTGCTATGGTATGACCATAACATAATCAGCCAAGTTACATTGTGTTGAAAGCTACTAGGGTCACCTCTTGGTTTGTTGGGTATCATGCCTAATATTGGTTCGTAACTTGTCGTATTCCAATTAAAATTGGATGGGGGCACATAGTCACATGGTGTGATGGAACTTAAGTCAATTTTTTGATGAGTCTTTTCATCAAGTTCTACATCCTCAAATTCCCAATCTAAAGTAGCGGCATCAATTGAGTCTTCATCGAAATCCATCAATACACAATGCTTGGTGACCGATTGACTTCCTTCAATGATATCTTGAGTTCGCAATTCATGAGGCTTGCTTTGATTAACACATTTGAAGGGACGATTTGTGGTATATATATCATCCATACCAAAGTCATTTTTATACTTTTTTATCCATGTTTTCAAGGGAGCCATAGCATTAAGATTCTTAAAGTAATAATTAGAAAGAGTAATGTGATAAGACCAATATGGTTCACCATTTTTTGGCGATGTATTCCCACTAATTTGAAAGTTGGCATTTGGAAATTTGGTCAATATTATTTCTTTGAGTGTTTCTAAATCGATTTCAGATTTTCCATCAATATCAAAAAAGATTTTTCGTTTGACACCGGGTTGGATTACTTCGTAGATACCATATTGTTTGGTCAATATTTTTGCCATATTGTTTTTGTGAATTTTGGACCACATTTGTCCCATCTTTTTGGTAAGCGACTTAATGAGAATTTCATCTTCTTTCAAAGTTGAAATTACATAAGCTTGAGCACCACCATCGGTCAAATTGTTTACCCATTGCATTTTGAGAAATGGCCTTAGAAAAAACTTTGAAGTGTCGATGTCTTGATAATCCATTATACTCTTATAAACACTCTTATCTTTAAGTGATTTAATGTTTTGGCAAAAATAAAATTGGATGTTTTTATTGTTGATATTTTGAGACATGTATACTTATATATACCATATATTTTAATCTTTAAGCTTGTTTATAATGGTTCATTTTCAGATTTTTGAGACCTTTTTTTCCTCATGTATTCTTTCATTTTGATATTGTGCTCATCCTTGTGGGAATCATACCAAGTCTTTTGATGTTTTCTATTCAAAGCTCGCGTTTGTTCAACATGAGTCTCCCTATACTTCTTTTGGGCACGTTTTTGAGCATCGGTCAAGGCCATTCTATTGGTATATACTTAGATTTTAATCTTTAAGTCAATTGCGTTCTTTAAGTACTTTGTGCGTTCTTTAAGTAGTTCGCCAAAAAGGTGGCTAATTAGGTCATATTACGGACTATATATAGATAATGGAAATATGACCTAAAGTGCCACCTTTTTCATGATATTGTACCCGCGTGCGTTCTTTAAGTACTTTGCGCGTTCTTTAAGTAGTTCGCCAAAAAGGTGGCAGATTAGGTCATATTACGGACTATATATAGATAATGGAAATATGACCTAAAGTGCCACCTTTTTCATGATAGTTAGGGTTTCAGGGTTTTAGGGTTTAGGGTTTATCATGATACCCCCGCGAAAAAATCGCCGAAAGTTGTATATCGCCTAAACTGACCCCTCCCTTAAATAGTGTAAAAAACCGTGCGAAAATCGCCTGAACTGACCCCCTAAATGGGGTCGGAAATCGCCCAAACTGATGCTGAATTAATTCTATTTTTTCCAAAATATTTTATACACTGTTCGCAGCATTTTCCCGAAATCGTCTGCGATTTCAGTCATACGGCGATGACATATATCGCGACACACACCATGACTCACACCGTGGCACGTGCGATATTAAATCGACACCTGTTCTGACACATATCATGACACGTACCATCACACGTACCATGACACGTACCATGATCTGCACGACACCTGCGACGACACCTACCATGACACGTACCATGACAGATGGACGTTCATCGACCCCAGAAGAGCACCGGAAGAGCACCGGAAGGTCACAGGTGTCGTCGTAGGTGTCGTCGTAGGTGTCATGGTAGGTGTCATCGCAGGTGTCCTCGTGATATGTGTCGTGCAGGTCATGGTACGTGTCATGGCACGTGTCATGATAGGTGTCGCGATTTGTGTCATGGTCAAGAAATATCTTTGACTTCAAAATGTTTAACAGAATTGCAGCCGTCGCACAGTCATAAGCAGCAGCAGCAGCAGCTACAACAGTTTCAAGGTAAACATGTGCATCTTTAGCAAAGTAGAGTGTCCCAAAACACATGTCCAGTGGCCATATAAGAAGTTTTACTATGCTCCGTGCTGTGTGAGAAATGGGCTTGCCGGTGACGCGAAGTGCCCGGCGTGGTTATTTGATAGAGCTGGGAACTTGATGCGGTGCAAACGTACTGCGGGTCAGCAGACCCCATGGTGTAGTGAAAGTCACTTTGACCAGTGTAAAGAATGTTTGGATCCCGAGCCGTGTCAGCCAATATTTCAAAGCTTTTACAATGCGAACGACGTTCGCATCTACAAAGTCAGAGTTGACAGACTCGCAGTTCTCGTGCAAGCCGGTATGCTCAAGCAACGGTCTTTTGAGCTCGAGCAAGAGTTGATGCGAGATACTCAAAACGACTTGACCGCGGTGACCAAGAGTGCTCACGCGATGATGGCATCCGCGGAGCACTCCATGGCAAAGTATCAGGAGTTGCATGCGGAACAGTTTGACGTTTTGGCGAAGTACAGTTCGCCTTTGGCGACCAACTTTGATGTTGTCTACGTGCCCCAGTTTAAACCTGACGGGTCGCCGAACCCAGAGGCGGCATCCGCTAGCGTTCTTCAGTTGACACACAAAGTCAGCGAGCTGAGCGTGACTGAGTTTGACGGCCAAGTTGAACTGCAGCGTCGCATTCGCGACCTTGAAAACGTAAACAAGTCGTTGAGTGAAAAACTGACCAAGCTTGAACACGACTTCCGTCTGAAGTCTCAGGCTTTTGACGAAGCCAAAGCACATGCGGCACACCTGAAGGGTTTGCTCGCCCGACGTGACGTGGAAAAGGCAGATATGACCGACTTGATAGTGTCGTATGACCCAACGTATGGTCAAACCGACGAAGCAGTGCTTTCTGAAAGTCCGAATCTTCACGTCCGCTTTGACTCTGGGACCGAGTCCCAGGGTGAAGATATCAGCGGCCCTGACTCGCAGCTCTCGGGGACCGCATCTGAGTATGAAGCGACTGACCCGAACGACGAACTCGGGTTTTAGGTGAGCACTGACCCTTTTTGTTGTGTCATTCGTGCAGGAACCCTTTGCAAAGACTTCACCTTTTTCTCATCCGCAAGTATGTTTTACCCTTATGCCTTCCTTACACTCGCATGATACATACAACTCTGTTTTGTTTTTGTGTTAACTATTGTTATTGTTTGTGCAGTGGCTGACACTCCTGCCGCTCCTGCCGCTCCTACCGTCCGTGCTCGTGCACGTCCTGGCAAGTTGTACGCCAACCGGAACAAGCATGCGACCCCGGGACCTGGCGTCGACAACAACTGGCCCGATGCGGTAAAACGGGGCTATCAGATAGCCTCACCTTTCGGAAACGCACGTACTTTCAAGGTGGACGAGTACGACGAGGCTGAGGCTTGGGCGGCCTCGGATCCTATCTACCAGCCACAGGTAGCCGACCTTCAGGTGGTTACTGAAAGTTTTTTAAAGCGGCAAAATATCTTTGTTAAGCTACTGGTGTTGCTCTTTATTTTTACCGGCTTCAGTTACGGCATATTTCAGTTGGCACTGAGTATGTCCGACTACTTTGAGTGTCGGAAAAGCTTTAATGCGACGCACGTCTTTTGCATACTCTCCTATCAGCTCCTGCATATTGCAACCAAGTATGCACAAGAGATACAAAGTCTCTTCGCAGCTCAATTCGCAGCTTGGGTCGTTGCAGTGTTTTATTGGATAGTCACTTTGATCCTTGGATAGGCTTGTTTTTACTTTTCTGTGTAACACGGATTCTGACTGAACACTGAAAGTAAAGTATTTTGCTTTAACACAGAGGCTGTATGGACGTGATGCCCAACTTGTGGCTGAACTTGTGTGTGATCGGTGTAACTTTATGCAACCACTCGGCAAAGTGCACCGCTTTAGAACGGATGCAGAAGCAGAGTTCTCCGAGTGGGGATACTGTTTGATGTGCGACAACTATTGCTGTGATGAATGCCTTGATATGGAGCTGTATTGGAATTCATATCATATGTGGAACAAGCATGATTGTTATGTGTGTAGGCAGTGTAGCTCCGAAGAAGAGGTTTATTGGTACTTTTTTAGTGGAGGTGCTGGTCCTAGGCCACCCCCGTCCTACCCACCATAAACTGGGAATGAATTAAGTAATGTATGTGCGTTTCAGGCTGGAGAGCCAAACTTTGTATACTCTGAAAACTCCTCAGATGACATTGAAGACAGTGAGTTTCCCTACTGCTTAATTTGCAGTGAGTTACTTTGGGCTGTAGAGGTCTATTGTTGTTATCTGTGTGAAAAACAACCTTATTGTCATATATGTTCCTTTGAAAGAGTATGTAGGAAAACTGGGAACATAATTTGCGAAGACTGCGAAAGTAATATCAATGAATAATACATTTGCGATGCAGATGAAGACCCCGAGGAGGATGAGACCTTGTTTTGTTCAGCCTGTTCAGCCTTAGTTCCTGCAACTGATATGCACCCTTGTGCTAAATGCAAGGAGGGGATTTGTATGGCATGTGTAGTTCTCACTAGGTCAAGAAGGAAGGTGTGCTATGCATGTCATTTGGAAATGTTTTATAAAAGGGGCATACCGCCCCCAGACCCGGTTATGCTTTTAGGGCCTTATTATAAAAGGGGTAATGTTTTCCATTAAATACTTGAATAGTATTTTGTATTTATTTCAATTCCAACAAATCTTCGTTGATAATCATTACAGACTATACCAACCGTACCGATACCCATGAAAGGGTCTAACACTAAATCATCTGCGTTTGAATAAGTTTTAACAATCCACTCCAATATACCATAAGGCTTAGCAGTAGGATGCTTGCTTTTGTAATTACCGTTGGCAATAGTTATCACAGATTTGGGAAACCGTTTCCCATCAGATATAGTATTAATTCTGGGGCTATTTCCAGTATACAATTCCGTGCGTCTGCCCGGGACACGTGTGTACGCAATTCCATCGGTCATCTGTGGATTATAAGTAGGTAACTTATCATAAAATATATACAGCATTTCGTGACTACGTAGTGGCATCTGATTACAATGATAAAACCCAGAACTGACCGTTTTCTGCCAGACGATATCATATCTGAACATCTTTTCATTGCTGGATATTAACTTATGTCCGAACCGAGTTGTGCAAAAGAAGACATATGCAGTGCGTGGCCTCCCGACCCGCTTCAGCTGCGTCCACAACTTACCTAAATCGATTATTTGCTTATCGAACTTGCACGCAGTTTGATTGTAAGGTAAATCTAAGATAGCTAAGTCAACAGAGTGTGCTTCGATGTTCGGTAAAATATCAAAACAATCAGCATTGAATATCTGGGTCGCCATTAAAATACGTGAAGAAAAGAAACAATGACACAATAAAATCAGAAAAGGTGGTACATTAGGTCATATTTCGATTATCTATATATAGTCCATAATATGACCTAATGTGCCACCTTTTTTTTATTTATAGGTCACCACAACAATCTATCTGCGTAATAACCATTGCTACCGACGACATTGCGGTCTTTCTTGTGTCTGATTTTGTACAGCCGACGTCTTTCATCGACATACTCTTTACCCTTAGTGGCCATGTATGTAGGGTAATCAGAAGCACCTCGCTGTCCGACCTGAGCGATCAATTTACCATCCTTGAAAACATCAATCTTTTTGCTTTGATTAGTTGATGGGCTGATCTTCACACCGAGTTTCCGTGCTTGACTTTTTGTGTAAGCTTTGATTTGATAAGTCATTGTATACTATATGTAACACTATTATATAGTATGACAAGTAAACCAATATCTGAGAGTAGACTTCAAGAGTTATATTTGGACCCAAAGTTTGGTAATCGGTGCCAATGCATTCACCAAAAAGCTTAAGGCACAAGGTTACAAGGTCACAGAGTCTCAGGTCAAGGCTGCTATTTCCAAAGACTGAAACATCACAAGTTTTGTCACAACCCAAACGTGTAACCCGTAAAGATTACTTTCCGACCTATGGGCCAGTCGATAAGGTCTCTATACAAGCCGACCTGGCCTTCATACCCAAAGACAAATCGGTGAACAAAGGATATGCCGCGATTCTGACGGCGGTTAACGTTAATACTAACAAAGCGTATGCAATCGCTTTGAAATCCAAAACCGTCAGAGACAAGAACAATAAACGATCGGAGGATGTCGAGGGTATCGTTCCTGCCATGAGACGATTAATAAAGGAAACCAAAATGGATACACTAAGTACCGATTTAGGGAGCGAGTTCACGAACAAACCCGTGCAAGCATTGTTGAAAGAGAAGGGAATCAAACATTACACGTCTCAAAAAGAGGACCACACTCGGCAAGGTAAAATTGAAAGATTCAACAAAACTTTGAAACGAAGATTTAATATCAATGAGGCGAGCACAGGTAGAAACAATTGGGTCGACTATTTGGACTCAATCGTCGAGAACTATAATGAAACGGTAAATCAAGGTAATATAAATGATACCCCTCCTGATGACATGAATAAGAATCGTGTTATTAGAAGTGTCTTGTTGAAACGCAATCAAACTGCCAAACTCTTACAAAAGTTAGACATTAAACCAGGCGACAAGGTACGCCTTCGCGTTACTAAAAAGACATTTGATAAGGAAAGCCGCACATGGAGTACCGAAATATATAAAGTCCGAAATAGAAAGGGCTTGTCTTTCGTGATAGAGGACGGTGACGGTGATACCTTAAGCCGACAATACAAACCAAGAGAACTGAAAGAGGTTCAAGGACCTGTTTCCAAACCATCCAAAGAGACCCGAGGTAGTAAGACTGATAGTGAAAGTAAACAGGCTGCAAAATCTGAGCGTGCGTTGAAGAAAGAGGGTATAGAAGGAAATACTGCTTCCAAGACATCTAGAAATTACGACAACTACGAGGTCAATGTGTTTATCAGCGACAAGAAATCCCCTAATTATCAAAAGACATTGAAAGGTTACCTCAAGCTCAATCGGTCTGGGAAAAGCAAGCGTAAATATCAATTGATATTCTATGAGAAGTCTGAAGAGAATGAGTTTGTTGATATTCCAGACCCGGAAATCAAGTTGTTGAAAAAAAGAAACCGTTAATATATAATGAGAACAATATTGACCGATGAGGTCGGAAGACGCAATTGTATGAAAATGATGGGAATTGCCAACGGCTCAAGTTCCGACACTCTGTTTCAAGGATATGGTAAACTTGCTAAAAGCAACTACGTAATAACGATGCCCCCTAAGAACAGTGCTGTGTTCTATAACACTCTAAGAGATTCAGGGATAAATTCCAATGCATTAGTGAGAGATATTCAGGACTATAGCAGTGGTATTAATATAACCATGCCTAATCCTATGATGACAATGAATCCAATGCACACAATGACACAAGACGATATCAATAATCAAGCGTTGCAGCGTATTGCCAAAGACGCTCAAGACCGAAACGCCATGTTCGCAGATGCATCCAAAGAACTAATACCAACCACTCCTGAAGCTGGACCGTCAAGGATTACTGGAAAGGATAGAAATATAAAACTTGCAGTCGCAGAATCATTGGGGTTACGTGAATTGTCGTCGCCGAGAATGTTTGGTAACCAAGCATCCACAAGAGTAACAACAAGGAGTCAGGTACCACCACCGGCTCCAATGAGTCCTTTACAAAAAGGAATAAGTTACATAACTGGAGCCAATTTAGCACCCAAATCAAAAACTCATTATTAATAGTAATGCAAGTTCCTTGTAATCAAAGCTATCAATCCAATGCTTACTGTCGTCCATCTAGTAGTTATTTTAGTAATTTTGTTGATCATCAAAATGATAAACAAATACATAGTTCGGTTTCGCGTAATGGGCCTGGCAATAGTAGTGCACCTTTCAAATCTATGGTCACAGTCAAGAGTAAACCAATCATGAAACCTGACGATGTTGACAAGTATACACAAAGAGACACCTCAAAATTGCTAAATGCTCTCAGTCAAGACGCAGTGAAATTTCCGAGTACCGCTTTAAACAAAGTATTTGGTCCTAACATTACATCTAAGGACGATTCTACACAAACGAAATATGCACGAGCATCAGATGTTTCGTATGCATATAGCTATGGTGATAAAACACGTTTAAAGGGTATCATGAGAGGACTTCCGGGTTATTACGTAGACCGAAGTTTGTCGGGTAGAAACTCTACAACGTTGGTCAATCCTAAAAGCCAAGACGTTATTATTGCATATCGAGGCTCTGATGCAGAATTTGGAAGTCTGAACACTCTTGCCCAGGACATCTCACGTGGACAAAACGTAGAAGATTGGTATGTAAATCTTTTGACATTGATGAAACAACAACGTAGTACATCCGGGTTTTTCGAGTGTGCAGTTTTTTAACATATTTATTCGAATCGTGCCACTCCAGTATATGGGACACAACCCGATTCGGGTGCATTTTAGGAACATAATCCTCGCGACAAGTCATTTTTGAATCATTATACACGAGTGACGTCAGACTGTATAAATGACATGAAACGTGTTTTTCGTATCAGAATTCAGGAGTGACGTCATCCACGAGGTTTACGATATCAGTCGAGTATACTAAATTATCACTGGACGCGCTTTCCGGAACCGATCGGTGAGTATCGTGGCGTTCTTATATATTTTCACTTTTCGGATTCGACCGTATTGAAACGTGTGTAATATATAATTCATATTTTTGTGACTCGCGTTGCACATGAAGGAAATACGGTGAACGAGCTCGTGCTATAAATCGTCGTATCCAAGATTCGGCCGTTATCCTACGACAATAGTACAGCAGGCAGCAAATCGGTAAGTCTTGCGAATCATCGCGAATATATACGTATAGTATAAATTCCGAGAACTGATGCAATTAAGAATAGGCCGGTGTTCTTCTGTGGTTCGTCCAATATCCTATACATCGTCGTATATAATATTTGGCAGTGATCATATTACAATTGTACGACGAGCGGTAAATGGATAAGCCATGCGAATCATCGCGGAAATATAAATATTACATGAGTCCCGATGACTGATGCAATTTGGAATGGGCGAAATTTCATGTATCATTGTCCATTATTTTACAAATGACGATCGTCGCCTTGGGGCGCATCATGGCTCGAAGAACCAGAGTGCTGTCCCATGACGAGAGATCGTAACGATGCCGATCATGCGCGATGCGCACTTCATGTAGAAATCATGCGCCCCACTTAGAAGAGCAAAACATATGTGAAAAACAACACGCAGTTTTCAGATGGGGGCTCCGTTTGAAGAAGGAGAATTGATATTCCAGAACGTTTAATATTTTTTTGATTACGAAGACCCTGCACAGCGCAAAAAAAAAATTGGTTTACATTTGCGGAGGAACGAAGCGTGCCCTTTCTTCTGCGTGTTGTGTTTACGCGGGTACGTTACCCGATCTTGCCTAGGAAAGTCGTCACAGTGGTGCCACAGGAGTTGGTAGGAGCTGCTTAGAAGTGCAATTTTTTTGGATGCTGAAACGCTTTGAGGTGTTAACCAAGGGTCAGAATTAGTGTTTAGAATGAGATGTTTGAGGTCGCAAGTGTATTAGACAAGTATAGCCCGTTTTAGACCATGGAAATCGCGTTTGTGGCACAGTGTGCCACAGTAGGAGGTCCTCCATGGACTTTAATTTTTTTGGATGCTGAAACGCTTTGAGGTGTTAACCAAGGGTCAGAATTAGTGTTTAGAATGAGATGTTTGAGGTCGCAAGTGTATTAGATAAGTATAGCCCGTTTTAGACCATGGAAGTCGCATTTGTGGCACACTGTGCCACAGTAGGAGGTCCTCCATGGACTTTAATTTTTTTGGATGCTGAAACGCTTTGAGGTGTTAACCAAGGGTCAGAATTAGTGTTTAGAATGAGATGTTTGAGGTCGCAGGTGTACTAGAAGCGCGCAGCTCCGGTTTTGCCGAAGGTATGCATAGTTATCCTTCGGCGCACTGCGCCGAAGGTAAAGAACAGGTAACTTGCACATTTTCCTTCTTTGCCTTTGCCTGATGAACAAAATGTCTTTTGTGTGGTGAATAATACCAGGCATGGAGGAAAATAGCGTCAACGAAACCGACGACGAGGATTACATCCCCGGGTTGAGCGAAAAGCGACGAGTGGAGGAAGGACAGCGATCAAGTACGTAGAACATCACAACTCTAATTTATGTGCAATAAATTAGTATCACATTTCTTTTTATGTGCCTATTATAGGTTCAATGTAGTTATGGTCCCACCATATGATGTTTTTACAGTAGCGAGGAGGCTCCGCACACACTTCCTCGCGCGGCACACCTGCCGTTTGCCCTCTCGGCATTGGTTTTATCCTTGCCCTCTCGGCTTCGGTAATTTCCGAAATCCTTGCCCTCTCGGCAACCGCCCTCATGACATTCTTCTGAGCCACTTGGCTTTAGTATTTATTAATTGCCCTCTCGGCCTTTGCCCTCACGGCTCAACAACGTTTCTCCTAGCCCTCTCGGCTTGTTCAATTTCAAGTAGCTCTCTCGGCTTAGAATTGGGAAGTGGTAACCCGTAAACCAGGTATTATAGCATCTCAGCATTCAGCATTTCAGCCTGCAGCCTTCAGCATTCAGCATTTAAGTATTCAGTATTACGGTATCTCTGTATCCAGCATTTCCGTATTCAGCATTTCAGTATCTCAAGTATTCAGAATACAACATCAATCCTTAGCTCTGTACCTCACGTACGAAATTTCTCCTTTGACCACTGTGCTTTAGACATGTCCGAGCATGAAATTGAAAAGGCAGAACCACATCGCCTGCGACCATCCTCCCGCATTTCTTTCTTACCTGCGTGCGGGAGCATAATTTTCCTCGTTTTCAGGGAAGCGAAGGCGAAGGCGCAAGAATACTGCTAAAAAAACAGCAACCTCGGATACAGATATGGAGAAGGCTCCTTCTCAGGAGGCACCATCTGACCTCGGCTTCGGTAATTTCCGAAATCCTTGCCCTCTCGGCAACCGCCCTCATGACATTCTTCTGAGCCACTTGGCTTTAGTATTTATTAATTGCCCTCTCGGCCTTTGCCCTCACGGCTCAACAACGTTTCTCCTAGCCCTCTCGGCTTGTTCAATTTCAAGTAGCTCTCTCGGCTTAGAATTGGGAAGTGGTAACCCGTAAACCAGGTATTATAGCATCTCAGCATTCAGCATTTCAGCCTGCAGCCTTCAGCATTCAGCATTTAAGTATTCAGTATTACGGTATCTCTGTATCCAGCATTTCCGTATTCAGCATTTCAGTATCTCAAGTATTCAGAATACAACATCAATCCTTAGCTCTGTACCTCACGTACGAAATTTCTCCTTTGACCACTGTGCTTTAGACATGTCCGAGCATGAAATTGAAAAGGCAGAACCACATCGCCTGCGACCATCCTCCCGCATTTCTTTCTTACCTGCGTGCGGGCGCATAATTTTCCTCGTTTTCAGGGAAGCGAAGGCGAAGGCGCAAGAATACTGCTAAAAAAACAGCAACCTCGGATACAGATATGGAGAAGGCTCCTTCTCAGGAGGCACCATCTGAGGAGGAGCCGTGTGAGGAGGAGCCTGCTGAGGAGGCGGAGCTTGCTGAGGAGGCGGAGCTTGCGGAGGAGGCGGGGGTTGCTGAGGAGGAACCTGTTGAGGAGGGGCCTTCTCTGGAGGCGCCTTGTGAGGTACGGAATCTTACTCTTAGGACTCAGGCCACGCTGTGGCACCCTAAGCTCGAGGGTCTTTGGAGTGAAGGGGCGCAGCTCGAGGGTCCTTGGAGTGAAGGAGCGCGGCTCGAGGGTCTTCGGAGTGAAGGGGCGCAGCTCGAGGGTCTTTGCAGTG
>LGRX02030740.1:0-21677 GCA_001247695.2 Cymbomonas tetramitiformis | reverse complement strand
GCTACCAAGTCATCGAACTCGCTGACGTCATCCTCAGTGTCATCATATTCAGGCGAAGTTGGCTCCCATTTCGGACTGGCAGTGTCCATGTCATGTATGACACCCGCGTCATCTTTGTCATCCGAATCTGGTAGCTTCTCCTTACTGTTAGTGACACCTGCGTCATCATTGTCATCAGAATCTGGTAACTTCTCCTTGCTCCAGGACACAGCGCCTGTACCCGAATCTTCACTGTTCGTAGACGCTGAGTGTGTAGGCTTACGCCCCTGGTAGGGAATTCCATGATATTCATCATCGTCAATCACAATCGTCGGATTCCAGTACGCGATCCCAACGCGGCTAATCGGTAATGAGAATGGCGCTACCGGCGCCTTCAACTGAGTGGCGTCTTCTAGAAACCGGCCGCCGCCCCTATTACGCTCCCAGCGGCGTAGCGCACCAGAAGGGTGTACGATAATATGCTGCCAGCTATAATCAAATCCAGGCTTTCGCTCCCCATAGTACGAAGTCAATGGCTCGGGAGTCCCCTTCCGAGCCCATTGCCATCTCACTGCCCCAGTATGCATAAATACAATATGCCAATCGAATGGCTTGGCCGGGCTATTGTTCCCTGGCACAGTCGGACTTCCACGGGCAGCTCCCCTTCCACGGCACCCAATGCATGCCCCGCAGCCGCGCCCATTCCCGCCGCAGTTCTCCAGACCCGAGCCACACAGCAGGCGTTTGCGACGTCCCGATAGCTCAAAGAGCCTTTGCCACGCAGACGTCCCAGGTGAAGAATATGGTGAAGCAGATGTTCCGGCAGTGTGCTTAGGCATTTGCAATTTTGCCACGGTTGATCCAGTCCCTCGCCCCTCATGTCGTCACATTGCTCCCTTTCGATGATGTGGATGAGGTGTGGCTCATCACATGCATGTGCGCTGAATGCTGCGTCCCCATTGGTGGCTTTGATCATTCATCCACGACCTGTGAAGGCAACCAGCGGCACATTCCAGCGGCATGTGATGCACACTGGTACTAATAATACTATGATGTCTGAAGACGTTCCTAGGTAAAATTAGCTACTGAGTCGACGTCACACACAAATGCGGTATTTGACAGCAAAATGTTATTTGAGTTTGACCACCAAATTTTGCGTCGTGGAAGTTTATCGTATGTTGGCAGTAGGCAGTTCGACGCAGATGTGGATGTTGAACATTAGTAAATTGCGAACGATGTGCAATGTGTGCCAATGTAGGGTGTATAATTAGCTCGAGCAAGCAGTCGACACAGATGTAGTATGAATACTTAACCCAATTAGCTTTGGTTCGGTGGCGTGTGTGCCGTGTGCCGCTCAGTATGTAGTAATGTGTGGGGATGTCATGCATACACGATCCATTAGCTTATGCCCCAAGCTGTTCCAGCACACTGAGAATATGTACATAGTTACGTTGGTCCATATATGTGCAATAACAAAGGGCTATAAGACCTGCAGCGCCTTGCTTACTATGCTGTTCAGGCTACTCTGTAGGTGATGTTATTGTACGCACGATCGTATGTATCAGTAAGCAAACTAATGTTGCGGTGTGAGTGCACTCGTCTGTGCATCAGGCGCCGAAATGCATGGATATACCAACATTGATGGCGTGACGACCGTTGTTGCGCGGTACATATGAATGCCGTCGCCACGCTCGGTATGGTATGTAATACCTAGCAGCAGGTGTAAATTGTGCATAACAAGTAAAGTATGCTTGCAATCGATTGCTGCACGTTTACTATGGGCGCCACCGCGCACACACACTATATATATATATATATATATATAATGTTGCACAGTAAGATCTCGGTGAGTCATGTAATCGCATATGTGTACCCCGTGCACGATAATGATACCATGAAGCATACGTATGTATATAGAAATGTGTGTGTGGGGGGGGGGAGGCGTAGTACAACCCCCACACCACGCCAACCTCCGAAAATGCAACTCGCAAGATCCGCGGCAGAACTACCAAACCGCCTCGAACAGCGAAACCCCGACATCAGCAGACCCGTCAGACGTTACCGTGTTACGAAATCAAGTATGCACAATAAATCAACCAGTACCGTGAAATATATCCAAGTTCGTGATCCGTCGCATGCAGAATCAATACCGAGTAAAACTGCCAAACCAGCATCACGGTCTCACACGGTCACAAATAAAATTAGAGATATCAGAATGGCCGAGAATATATTCGGTGTGGATGCCGAATGCATCGTTGACAATCCGTTAGCAACGATACACACAATCTTCCCACATGACCATTGTATCGTATAAAAACCGCATGCCCGACAATCGTACATGTGTATGTTTCTCAACATGTGCATGCGGCGGACTCATCGCGCCGTATTAGAGATGAATTGTTGCATATAAAAGATCAACTAGATATCGAGTGTATAAGTATGCGTAATATGTAATGGGTAAATTACGTAAGATGATTTGTTCCAAAAGATGATGCGTGAGTCTCTGTCAGGATGATTTCAACGCGGTATTTCTCACAGTACGTCAAGCGATATATATTGCAGAGATTGCATGACGCGGATAGTCTCACGTGTATATAGCGCACGCAACATCACAGCATCAATTCGACACAGACTCCGTACGGATGCGTTCTATCTGCTGCCGAATCAAACACATGCAGTGTGTCTTCTTTTCCCAACGCGCGTGATGAAACATGGAATATTTTCATTGGTTTGCGCCGTACGTACCGAGGCTTCTCTTTGAGTTGCTAACTGATAATGTGTGCACGCCTTCTTCGTCTGATATGCATGGCCTCGTCGGTAAGCGGGGAGACAATCGCGCGGAAAATACGGATGCTTTGTTGTTGCGCAGCAGTCGATGGCATACGTGAGTGGGGTGAAACATGACCAACCATAGTCTGTGGCTATTGTTGGTGATCATTACATCTATTGTGATTCTTCCAATGATTGACATATGAACCAGACACGACATGGGCATCAGATTCTAAACGCACATTGCAATAAGCTTGACGGATCGCAATAAAACATTTATGCAATGCACATTTGTCGCCTTCAAGAATCTCCACTAAGTTAAGCATCACGATGATGCAGTTGCATGGCGAATAAACGAACGGGCGAGTTGGCATGGCAAATCTGAACCGATGGTTTTCGATAGTCGCCAACAAGTAAAACACGAAGAGAGAGTGTCGCGTCTTGCATATACGCTGGTTCACATATAGATAGAACAATAAAATACCTGAAACAAACGCCTCGTTTCCCCGCCTCGGATCGCTCGACCTCAAAGATCAGCTGGCAAAGCCACGTATTGTTCGCACCGAAGGTGCATCTGTTTCTCCGATCCTGAAGATCCCCAGCAACTCCGTTCATCCATTCGGATTATTTTTATTTAACATCGTAAATATATATGGCTTGGTCATGGGACTGTCACTGTTCGATGATGAGCTTAGTTGCACCATACAGCAACCTCTGCTCCTTATGATTTGGAACCGGACCAAATTACCTTACTTACTTAATCAGCAAAGCGGGATATATAGGGGAATAATATCGGTCCAAGATTTCGTCCGTCCGTCCGTCCGTCAGAACAATTTTTTGGACGGACGGACGGCTGAACAGACAAACATTCTTAACATTCTAAGATTTCGCAAAATGGGGCTCCCATACTTAAGCCCATACTTAAAGGGTGTAACGCGTCGGCCCGCGTCGACGCCTGCGTTTTATCCCTACACACACACCCCCCATTCTCCCTTCTGAACCGTGAACAGACACAGAGGTGGACATGAGTGTGGTACTTCGATACGAAGACCTGTCACGTGAAGGGGTGCGGGCGTGTGATACCATGAACAGAGGACCGATTGTGTTACGGATTTTGACGACTTAGTCTCATGCAGGGTTAGTGCATACCAAAACTACCCTCCGGACACTTCTGACAATCGTACACGATTGTCAGAACCGTGTTCGAAGTCCCTCGAAGTTTTTTTTTGTTATATAAGTAATTTTACACGTCTTTTATTCATTTCTTTTCGCAGTAAAAACCTAGCCTCCTCCACATCTGGAATTCGGCGTTCAGTTCTGAATGCGTAATCGACTGTTCCCCGTTCCCCCCCGTTGCGGAGCGCTCGTGTAACAGAGACGACACGTCACGATCCCCGTTCATGCATCGGCCCAGAGCGCACCTGTCATCATAAATATGTAACGTTATTTTGCGTCTTCAGCGCAAACCACGAGGGAGGTTGGATCGAAACTCGAGAACCGAAACGCGAAGCGACACCTTGCGATTCGTGTTCCGAGAACAGTACAGAACGTGTTCGGGGGCTCTCTAAGAGCCTATCGGTCTACTGTGCAATGCAGGAAAGGAACCTAGTTCAGTCCTACAAAGAAATACATTGCTGTAAGCATGGTATTATCGGAATCGGATCTTTTAAATTACTCTTTTGGTCAAGTTGCCTAACAGCCACAGAGGTGGCTGCAATGCACGACAAATTTAAACTCAACCCCGAGAGCTTGTAAAGCTCTCTACTTAAGGTAACTCGTCCTTACCATGCCACTTCATGTGTTCAGTCATTTGCTGACTGCAACAACCAATCAGCTGGGATCTGTCATAAGTACTTCAATGTTTCTGACTGTCACCTCCCAAGTCTCTCATTTGAATCCTCACAGATCTGCTGATGTGACTGTATAACTGAGGTCCTCCTCGATTCCCTCCAGTTATGTTCGACTGATCGAATCCTAAATGGTTTCCCACCAATTCTTTCAAGTCTGATCTGCTGTAGGTGCAGATATTCAAATGTCACATTTGAGTCAGTCACATCTGTCGGTCACCTTTGTCAATTCTTCCAGTCACCTGTGTCATTCGGTCATGCTGGTGAATGTCATCATTTCCGGTTGGTGACTGTCATCGTTTCTGTCACTCGTCATTCTGACACGCCTGTCTCTCGTACTGACTCGTGATGTACCCTAGTACAACTCTCCCCCCCTTTTGGGCGCGCCTACGTCCTCGCTAGGCTGTCCGGCCCGTATATACATTGTCTGAGGTTTGAGCATGCACTTGTGACAAGAGTCGAGCTACTAAGCTCTCGGTTCTTGGGTTCCGTGCCCCCCAGTCCTCGGGTCTGGGTCCCCTTCTGCTTGCTAGGTTTTCCAAGGCCCTCACCGCCTCACGCTGCCAACGCTCAGACGGATTGGTACGATGGTAATTCCCCAGCTTGCAGGTCTTCTGCAATCTCTGCGCCCCGAAGCTAGCAGGCCTCGGTATCTTGCGGCTCCGTCGCATACGGGTAGTATTCTCAGAAGTCCTCCAGTGACCAAGTCGTGGTCACCAACCAAGCAATCAGAAACACGAGTCTGGCGGAAATGCGCTGGTCGTCTACAAAGGGGACACGTGCCGGCAAGATCCAACCACGCAAGGATACAATGCCAATGGCATATGCCCCGTCCTGTCCAGCACCTACATGGAAGAAGAGCGGAGACACAGATTTGCCACAGCGGCACGGTTGCGGCACATAGCAGGCAGCATGAAACATCTGCAGGGACTCGTTGATGCATCTCCAGAGGTGAAAAGAGCTCGTCGATGCAGAGTTGGCGAGTCCTTTGCGTTGTGGGCCGTTGAAGCAAAGAACTTGCGCTGTGGGCTGCTGCTGGGCCACCAGTCTTCGCGTCGGGCTGCACGTGCTCGACTGTTTGCAGAGTAGCACTCGCGCCTGCGTCGTGGGCTGCTGAGGCATCAGCCATCGCGCTGGGGTGCACGTGCTGGGCTGCCTGCGGAGCATCGCTTGCACATGCGTCCTGGGTTGCTAAGCCATCAGCCATTGCGTCGGGCTGCTCGTGCTGAGCTGTCTGCGGAGCACCGATGCTTGGGCAGCTCGCTGCCGTGGACGGCCGCAGCTCAGCGCCGCTGCTGGGGTAGCTCGCTGCCGTGGGCGGCCGCGGCTCAGCGCCGCTGCTGGGGCAGCTCGCTGCCGTGGGCGGTCGCAGCTCAGCGCCGCTGGTGCGGGGGCAGCTCGCTGCCGTGGGCGGCCGCAGCTCAGCGCCGCTAGAGAAGCTTGACTTTGACTTGCGGCGCGTGTGCTGCTCAGCTAAAACTCCGAAGTGAAATTTTGAATCTTCACGGATGGATCCCAGTTTCTGATTGGCGCATCGTCGCACCCTCGCTCCATGTCGCCTCGAATATAATTTCTCTTCCTTGCCTTAGGCGCGAGCTCTCGTCGTCGGGAATGACATCTATCTGACTATCATATCGTGTGTATAATTACTTTGAGCCCCCGCCACCCAAATTATAATTTCTTCAGTCACCTGAACACGGTTTTGGCTTAACTTTATTGTGTATAATTATTCGAGTCCCCCGCCACCCACCAGCAGGACACGGTTTTCACTCGACTTTTCTTATATATCTTTTGCTCTGACGTACTCGCTCGCGTCCTCGTAAATACATCCACGGGCATTCTGAAGGCCAGCTGATGACCGAATTGTATAAAACATGACACGCGGTATAATTTTCATGGACTTAAAGAAAAGATAAGAACACTTAAGAAAAGTTAAGCAAACTTAAGCAAACTTAAGCCCCTACGAATTTAGGAATCGTAGGTAGGGCCATGTTTGCCTTGTATCTACCTTGTGTCTGGATGGCCAAAAACCACGACCAGACATGGCCATGTTTAGTCAGTTTTTCAGCGGCGCAACACAACCCAAGTAAGGCCATGTTTGGTCGTGGTTTTTGGCCTTACTTACCCCTTACTTACCTTGTACCTACCCAATGTCTAACGCACCATACGTACGCCCGTGAATGCATGAATCACTTAGAAAATGGGTAGATACAAGGTAAGTATGGCCATGTCTATACATAAACAAGGGTAAGTAGGGCCCTATCTATCATGTATCTATACTCAAGTACTGGGTAAGTATGGCCATGTCTATACATAAACAAGGGTAAGTAGGGCCCTACCTATCATGTATCTGTACTCAAGTACAGGGTAAGTATGGCCATGTCTATACATAAACAAGGGTAAGTAGGGCCCTACCTATCATGTATCTATACTCAAGTCTGCGGGTAAGTATGGCCCATATCTATACATAAACAAGGGTAAGTAGGACCCTACCTATCATGTATACGTACTCAGTACGGGGTAAGTATGGCCATGTCTGCCACACAAACAAGGGTAAGTAGGGCCCTACCTATCATGTATCTATACTCAAGTACAGGGTAAGTATGGCCATGTTTATACATAAACAAGGGTAAGTAGGGCCCTACCTATCATGTATCTGTACTCAAGTACAGGGTAAGTATGGCAATGTTTGAATGATTTTTCAATTAAAAATATTTACTGAAAGTGTACATTTTTCTATTTTTTGCTCCTCTTGTTCCCTTTCACTGCAGGACTGTCTACTTTTCTCTTATTTTTGCCTTTTGCAGAAGGAGAAGGAGGCTCAGGAGAAGGAGGCTCTTCCTTCTCGTCCTCGTCCTCGTCCTCGTCCTCCTCTTCATCCCCCTTTTCGGGCGCATCATCATCCGCCGGGGGTACATAGTCCCCATCCTCCTCGTCCTCGTCCTCGTCCTCCGCGGAGGTTCCCGCCGGTTTAGGCACTTTCAGCCCGTCGGGCTTCCCGGAGTGGTAGTACAACAACTCCTTTCCGTCGTCGTACCTTTGTGTTGCGTGCTCCCATGGCACGCAAACAAGAGGCTCCCCGTAGCGAACCTCCCCTTGAGGAAGTCATCGAGGTGCCTCTTGAACTCTGCCTTCTCAGGCACTTTTTCCTCCACCTGTCCGAACAGGTAGAGTAGTGCCTTTTTGACCCGGTCCTGGTGGACCGGGTCGTACAGAGTCCAATGGAACTCCGTGATCTGCAAGCACACGCGTAAGTTAGTTCGCAGTGTAAACATGTCCGAATATGGCCATGTTTAAGCGGTTTCGTAGGAAAACATTGCAGGTAGGGCCATGTTCGGGTCTTACCTTGATGCACAGCTGGTCGCGTGGGAGCCCCCCCGCCACCTGGTGCCCAAAGTGCCATGCCGGCTTCTTGGGCACCGTCTCCACCACCACCCCGCAGAGCAGGGGGGTGTGGACCTGCGGGGTGAGGTCGTCCTTGTACCAAGAGGTGGGAACATCGGGTGTCCCCGCCTTCCACCGCTTCTCCTCATCCTCCACCTCGTGGTCCTCGCTAGCCATGAGCAAGGCGTGGTCGCCGACCTTGAGGCGGCCGTGCTCAAGCACCTCCTGTTCGGCCGCCCGCTTTCGGGCTTCGGCCACCTTGAGCCCTTGGCGCTTGGGCGCCATGGGCTCCTTGCCCTTGCCCGCCATGGCCTCCTTGCCCTTGGGCCCGGCCTTCTCCTTGCCCTTGGGCTCGGCCTTCTCCTTGCCCTTGGGCTCGGCCTTCCCCTTGCCCCTGGCCTCCTCCTCCTCCTCCTCCTCCTCCTCCTCCTTGGCGTCGATAAGATCCCGCAGGATTGCCTTCCGATCCTCTGCTGCCACGACCAACACTAAGTTAGTTTCAAACATGGCCATGTTTGCATAGGTAGTGTGTAAACATGGCCTTACTTGTATAGTACTTCTGTACTAAACGGTGCGAACAGGGCCTTACTTGCACATATGAAACGAAGAACTTATCACAAAACTTATTTCAAGCAAAGAACGCACCTTCCGTTGGGACGTCGCCGTTCTGGGTCAAACCCGCAGCCTCCACCCCGGCCTTGATCTCGGCCGTTGTGGGTTGGCCTTTCGTTTGGGAAAACACCTCCACGTTGGCGGTGGTGTATGCATGCCCGGGTATGTTGCATACCCAGACATGCACCTCCCCGCCTTGAGGCGCCACCTCCCCCACTTGTGACGGCGCCTCAAATTTTGCATCAAGGTGGACAACTTCATATGCTGGTTGTCCCCACTTGAGCCCAACGTGGCGGTGAGGGGCATTAGTTCCGCCATTCGACGGCGGAACCTATCCCTAGCCAGGGTCTGTTTATCCAGACCCTGGAAGGGATTTACATGCCCCTTCACCACCATATCGTCTGTGAAATCAAACACAAACACCCCACACGTTAGCATCAGAACTTCCTGCGACAGGACAACATAAAACACAAGCAGGACACTACCCAAACATTGCCCTATTTACGCAGTGTACACCCCCTGCCTACAACTGGAAGGTGGGCGAACAGGGCTGTGTTCGTGCAATGTTCTAACACCCTAGCAAGTGTTTTTCAAGCAGGATTTCGGCTGGGTTACTCACGGAAGACGTCTCTCCTGTGTTGCGCCGCCTCCTTCCCCTCCTTTTTTTGCGCTTTCTGAAGATTTTTAACTGAATCCCCTGTGGACTTCACCTTGGCCATCGCAAGGGCGAAGCGGTCAAGCCCACTCCCCTTCTTGCTTTCGGCCCCCGGATCCTCCTCCTCCTCCTCCTCCTCCTCGTCCTCGTCCGTGTCCTCGGAGCCACCGCTCTCGGAGTCGGACGCATTTAAAAGCGCATACTTGCGCTTGTATTGCCGGTACTTTTCCTTGTCCGCGAGCTTGCCCATTTTCGCGCGGGCAGATTTAAATTGGTCGTAGGATAACATGCCGCTCGGCATTTTTCAAATCACTTACGTTTCTAGGGAGGGAGGTGGTGCTTCGCAGGCAGCAGTAAATTTTAGCCTTAAAACGGTATCGCTCGCTTTAATAAACCGTTTTGACTACTTCCTGCAAGGTAAAGCACCACCTCCCTCCCTCATATCCGTTCCACGCAGTACGCCGCCTGCGTTTCCGTGGATCGATGAGAAGGGGAAGGGAAGCGGGATTCGCGGTCACTCGAGGTCAACGCATTTCGTATTCGCATCGGACGCCCCAATTTGAAATTACTTTGGCACTTTCGATCGCCAGGCGTTGGATTCGTCGATCAGTCGGATTCGAATCGCGCCGCGCGCATGACCATGCCCCAGGGCAACGCAAGTTTCCGTCGTCTTCCTGTTTTGTTTTTTGTTCTCGCAAGTTGAAGTTCCACATAATAAAGGCCTTTTTCCAAAGGCCTTTACAACCTTTCAACAAACCGTTTTCACCATTGTAGTCTGCGCCCAAGCCCCCTTCTTTTGAGCTCAACTTTGTTTTTCACCAAAATGACCGATTTTTTTGGCACGCCCGCCTGCACCCTAAGGTATGGTCTAGACATGACCATGTTTGGGTCGTTTCCCCATTGGGTTTTGCATTTGGGGCATTGATTTGGGCTATGTGCGCCGCGGAAGATGTCTACCTTGTGTTCGCGTGAATGCTGTTCGAACCGGGCCATACCAGGGCAATTCTACTCAGGTACAAGGTAAACATCCTCCGCGGCGCAACACAACGTGGTTTGCCTTGTTTTACTGCCAACATTGCCCAAAAATGGCCAAGTTTGCCACGTGTTTTTAAACACAGATCAAACATGGTCCGTTTTATGCACGTCTTGCCCAATGTTGGCAGTAAAACAAGGCTAACAAGGCCGTGTTTCACCATGAAACTGCTTAGGTAGGGCCATGTTTACGCCATACTTATGATGGTACAGCAGGTTACGTACGTGGGCAAAAGCGGTTTGCAGGCACAATAGGCGATGACATCCCGCGCGCAGAGATTGGCGCAAGGTGGGATTCCGGAGGAGAGACGGAGGGTCAATCCCGCGAAAAGAGCCACTGTTGCATATCGCTTGGCAAATTCTCCTCCGGGTGAGGGCGATGGGTTGACGACGCCGCCGCGTGCGGACGATGCCTTCAAGAGGCAACGTGTCCTCGAATGGGATGCCAATCCCACGAATGGGTTTATAGATTTAGTTGAGGAACTCTTTTGGGATGGAATCATTCTGACGGAAGAATACGACAATCATCCGGCACGCGCCACCTTCACTGACATTGAACGCGACGGCATGACCGGGTAGGGCCCTACCTGCCTTGCTCTCGGGACGAAACCGGGGCGGGCATTGCCCTACCTGCAATGGGAAGGGGCCAGGTATGGCCGTGTTTTGACGTGTTCGCTGTAGGTCGGACCGAAAAGCACGGAAATTCCTGCCACATGCGACCTTGTGCGCCGGAGGCCCTGGCCAAATTTTTGCTTGCCCTACCCCGCCTGTGTGATGTTAAACTTTCATTGTGGTTCGTCGACTAAGGGGTGCTGCGGCACGATTACGGTACGGGTAGGGCCCTACCTGCCTTGCTCTCGGGACGAACCCGGGGCGGGCATTGCCCTACCTGCAATGGGAAGGGGCCAGGTATGGCCGTGTTTTGACGTGTTCGCTGTAGGTCGGACCGAAAAGCACGGAAATTCCTGCCACATGCGACCTTGTGCGCCGGAGGCCCTGGCCAAATTTTTGCTTTCCCTACCTCGCCTGTGTGATGTTAAACTTTCATTGTGGTTCGTCGACTAAGGGGTGCTGCGGCACGATTACGGTACGGGTAGGGCCCTACCTGCCTCGCCCTCGGGACGAACCCGGGGCGAGCATTGCCCTACCTGCAATGGGAAGGGGTTAGGTATGGCCATGTTTGGCCGTGTTCGCTGTAGGTCGGACCCCCATGCCGAAGACATTGCAGCCACAGCTATTACTTCGCCCCCATGTACCCATACACCCAACTCCGAAGCCAACTCCGACCGCCGCGACATGGACTCAGACGACTCCATGCTGCCAGGTCAGCGGTCAAACAAGGACTCGGACGACTCCTCGTTGCCAGGCTTGCTTTCAAGCACTGCCTCCGACAACTCCTCCTTGCCAAGCCAGCGCTCAGACACGGACTCGGACGACTCATCGTTGCCAGAGAGGCAGTGACTCGGACGATTCCTCGTTGGCAAGCCAGCTTTCGGATCCAAGGTGACATTCCGTAAGCTTGATTGCGTGCTGCATTATGCAAGGACATGTTTATACATAAACAAGGGTAAGTAGGGCCTTATCTACCATGTGTCTATACTCAAGTACTGATCAAGCATGGCCATGTGTATACATTAACAAGGGTAAATAGGGCCCTACCTATCATGTATCTATGCTCAAGTCCTGATCAGACATGTCCATTGCTGAAACGATGTGGGCATGGCCCTACTAACACATTTCTGATTCTTTTGCAACAGGCAACGCAATGTCACCATCCATTCCTTCATGCCCCATTCAGGCGAAGAGAAGAAAGCGGTGTGCACGCCGCAAGAGTTTTTCGACATGGTGGCAAATGCGAAGGGCCACCGTTCGAGAATATGGGAGTGCATCGCCGATACACTCTACCTAGAGGACCATCCGGCGAACATCGAGTATGCCGGCCACCGTTGGGCATTGGAACCTCCCGTCCACCGAAATCTTGCCATGATCAAAGACGCGATTTTGAAAGTGGTGAGGGACGACGACATTTGTATGGCTCCGCCGGACGAGTTGAATTTGACCAAGTCCGAGCAACCCACTTTGGATGACCACGACTCCATCAAGAGCAAGGATGTCACGAGTTCCGACGACGCCAGCCCCGATGCCGATGCCCCCCCCTCCCCACACCCGATGATGCTCTTGGCCTCCGATGCCGACTCTCCGATCTCCGAGGCCGTGGCCCAAGACGATTCCCGTGCCGATGCCACCACCTCCGCACACCCGATGATGCTCTTGGCCTCCGATGCCGACTCTCCGATCTCCGAGGCCGTGGCCCAAGACGATTCCCGTACCCATGACGCAGACACCGAACCCATCGTCCGCGAGGTAGCCGACGAGGCCATAATGTGTACTCCGCTAAACCCGGCGTTCCCACACCCTATAGCGAGGTATGGTTTCAAACCCGGTGTAAACATGGCGCTGTTTGTATAGGTTCTTTGGAATACACAAGGTAAGCATGGCCATGTTTGTACGCGGTTTCGTGCAGCCGCCGCCGCGGAGGTGTGGAGAACGGTCCACGCGCAAGGAACGCGGTAAAGAAGCCATGTGGTTGCAGTCGTTGCGTGGAGAACAACATCACCAAGGAAGTGTCAACGAGAACCATCTACACACACAAGAGGCTTTACGGTTGCCATGTACCTCCACAACCGGATCCGGATGCCGTGCTTCCTCTTAGGCCGCCTACCCCACATGATTCTACCGAACCTACTTTGGAGACGGATGAAGAGATGGATGAATTCGGAGAGAAGGATTGGGGAGGGGGGTCTATAGGAGATACCGATGGTCGCGCAGGTGAGAACCTACTATTGAACATGGCCATACCTGCCTTGTATAGCTTCAGGTAATTGGTGAACATGGCCATGTGTGCCTAATACCTGCCCAAGGTGCTCGTTGCAGTCGCCTCCACAACTCGGCAAGAACGTGACGACACCGCCTGTTTTCACGTGAGCGTGACCTCCACACGCACGAACGGGGAGCTCCTCAAAATCGAGTATGAGTGGGAGAAGATGATGTATTTCCTCAACCATATCGAAGGCATTGACTTCGACGAGTACGAAGGGTGGATGAAACCCGGCAATTTCGACGATATGTATCCGGAGGATGACGTGCACATCTCTCTTCATTGCGGCAACCAGTCATGGGATGTGGCATTTCCTATCGTGGAGTGCCTTGTGGGAGTGCGATCGCACCCAATGTTCATCCCCCATCGAGATGATGGCATGATGAGTGGTACCGCACACGAGGCGAATGACGAGGAGATGGATGTAATCAACGAGATACTAAAGAGCTTGGAGGAGATGGTAAAGGTGCGACCTGAAAATAACACAACAACCGTGGTGTCGCTTGCTGCTGCTGCACTTTGAGTAAATGTGGTTTCATCAGGTGAGGTTTAAGGTGAGGATATGCACTGGCTAATAAGGTACTGGGCAGACATGGTCATGTCTTGCCATTTCAAAATGTAAACAAGGCGAACATTGCCATGTTTGCACAGTTACGTGGCAATGTCCGTCCCATTTCTAAAGGTGGTGTCAGTTTCGCAGGATGCTTCTGGTAAGGAAAACAATGCCTTCATGCTCATGCTCGATCTCTTGGAATGGAACTTGGAGCATGGCCTTAGTCAAGGATCCTTTAACGACTTGTTGGAGATACTTCGTCTAAATTTGCCGAAGATGTTCCCGGAGGGCACTCTACCGAAGAACTACCAAGAGGCCATAGGACATCTATCCATGTATGGCTTGCCTTCTAAGTCGGTGGACATCTGTGTAAATGGATGTTGCAGATTCGACGGAGAGCACGCAATGTGCCGGACATGCTCGACGTGTGGCGCCGATAGATGGGCCCCGGAGATGCTCGAGAAGCCGTTGGCGAGCCGGAGAGGAAAGTCCACGTTTTATTATTGGAACCTCCCGGATCTTCTCAAAAAGAATTTTGCGCACCCGGAGCTTTGCGTGGACATGCAAGCGCACGCCCGCCATATTCCATGCGACTTGACCAAGGAGGCGATGGGAACTATGTGGGGTAAGTGAAAATTTCCAGTTCCCGATTGTGAAAGGAATGCCCTTTGAAAGCCTACTGAACATGGCCATATTTGGGCCCTATTCCTCTGGAAACCTACTGAGCATGGCTGTGTTCGGGCCCTGTCCTTCTAGAAACCTACTGAACATGGCCATACTTACCTGTTTATCGCAGACAGTCCAGCATGGAGGCAACGGCGGGAAAGGTACCCCAAGTTCTTCAGCGATCCCCGCAACGTGGTGATCTTAGGATGTGCGGATGGCGCCGCGGTGTGGAAGGACCTGCGCGGAGTTTTCCCGGTGACGTTTCAATACCTCAATATGCACCCCACCATCCGCGGCAAGTTCGTGAACATGGAGGTGTTTGGGATATGTAGCGGCTCGAAGCCAAAAAGCACGCAACCTATCTACGAGCTATTTGTGGACCAGCTGCTTGAGTTATGGGATGGCGTGCCGTGCTACGACATCGTGAAAAAAGAAACCTTCAACTTGAGGTGCATGTTGTTTAAGATGTTGTTTGACATCAAAGGTTTGATGGATGGCGCTTGTCGCAAGGATGTGGGGGCGTACATGGCTTGCATTGCATGCAACCTGCAAGGTTGGCGATCTAGCATCTTCAAGGGGATGCGGTATACCTTCCGCACGGAAGCCGAGCCTGGTAAACAACCTTCTCTGGTATTCCCTTGATGTACTGCACGCAAGCGACAGATATTGGTTAAGTATGGCCATGCTGTGCTAGTTTTTTCATAGACATGGCCATACCCACGTGTAGACATGACCGGATATGGCCATGTTCGGACGGCTTCGATGATGGGTAGGGCAATGTTCACCCTGTTGCATCGCAGGTCCCGCAGAGTTTCAAAAGAGAACGGATGCCGAGATACGGCACCACGCGGCGCAGCACCAAACGCTTAAGGAAAGCGGACACTTCACGATGAAGGATCTCGAGACGATGATAAAAGCTACCGGTATAAATTTTCCTTCGGAATTCTCACGCTTGCCGTATTGGGATGAGGCCAAGGACTACCTCATCGACTTGATGCACTTGATCAAGAATCTTGGAGAGCACGTCCTTGACGCCGTGATGGGAACTGACTTTGACAAGAAAACGCGAACGTGGGCGAAATCTCAAGGCATTAAACCCACATGGTGGACAACTGGTATTTTCCCCTTTCCATAGGCCTGACCCGACGTGAACCCATCCAGCGAAACCTATGTAAACATGGCTGTGTCCAGCCGTTTTGGCTTATGAACATGCTTGAACATGGCCATATGTAGGCAGTTCTGTCCGGTTTGTTCAAAAGTTTAGCATCCATACATGAATTATGGTCGGGTCCGACACTTGAGCAGATGCGAATGGCAACTACACCAAAAGGACATCCCCTTGGCAGATTGTCGACGTGCGCACCGCTACGGGAAGGTGCTTGAAGAGAGCCGAGGAATTCGCGAGAGAGGAAGTTGGCTTTCCACGGGAATGAGGAGCGGGTCAATATAATTTTTTTAACTGTCTTCAGACGGAAACGCAAAGAAGCTAAAAGCCCACGAATATTTGGTGATGTTCAGAAATGGACTTTTCGCGATCCTCGCGGCATGGCCAAGGGACGATGACTCACCCAATGCACTCGCACGTTTGGTGGGGCAACTTTCAACGATAGTCCGGGAAATCACGGCCCACGAGATCGATCTGAAGGTGCGGTTCTCTGGTACCTTGCTCTCATGTTCCCTGTCGCGTCACCAAGAATTTACATTTTGTGTGAAGGCTGAATGCACATGGCGATGCCCACCTAGTTTACAGAGTGAACATGGCCATACTTGACCATTATCCCTTAGTTAGGAACATGGTTAGACATGGCCATACCCGTTCATGACCTTCTAGGAACATGGTGGGACATGGCCCTACCTACCTATTGTTGATGGTGAACATGGGGATCCAGGAGCTGCCGACACTTGACAAGTACATTAGAGAGTGGCTCGTCACCATGGAGAGCTCGCGACATGGGACGAGCCCTCACTGGTGGGTCCTCAACACACATCTATTGTGTCACGTGGTAGACCAACTTCGAGACCTCGGGCCGGGTCGCGAGTATTGGATGTTCGTATTCGAGTCCTTAAATGGCAAAATCGGGAGGTGGGTGAAGAACAATGCCTTCCCGGTGCAGAGCATCATGAACGGAATGGGGCGGCAGAAGCCCATTCAGTATGTACGAGGGTTACTTATGGCACTTCGCAACGAAGTTCCACGGCCACTTGTCGTCCCCGCTCTTGTACGGGACCGCGTTGTTGTGGCCGATAAGGGGAAGAAGCACACATTGACCGAAGGCGAGCGAGCGTGCATCGATGTTTGGATGCGCACCAATGTGGGGCATTACCGACGGTTGCAAGACCTGCTTGATGCATATCACGAGGACTTACGAACAAGGTAAGGCCTCATCTAATCAATGCCTGAATGAAACACTAAGTAAACATGGCCATGTTCGTGCATGATTTCCATCCACGTTTCCACAAACTAATCACTCAGGTGATTCGTAGGGTCAAGAGAGGCGGTCGTGGCTTGAAGAAAGGACTGCAAAGGAGGATGACATGCCGTCTAGCCGCCGACGAAGATCCGACTCCTTGGCTCGGACGACCATTCACTCGCGACGAAATCGAGTTGTTGCGTGGTTGCCCCACAAAGTGCCGCAGGTTTAACAAGGTACAAGTGGGTAACATGCGATTCCGCATCGCTGCTGTGGACAAGAAGTTCAAAACTGTCCAGTATTATTTCCGCTCTTTTTTCATCGAACGCGTGCGTGGAACAAGTGAAGAGGAAGAGACTGATAGGTGCGTGCCTTTCTGCTTATGATTAATGAGTAAACATGGCCATGTTCTAGCCCTACCTAGTAATGTATTGTGATAACAGGGCCATGTTCACCTGGTTTCTTTAGATACCCTGGGTAAACATGGCCATGTTCAGACGATTCCAGTAGTTTTTGCAAACTAATTCCTCAATTATACATGCGTGCCAGGCTCGCCCGTCTTGAAGACGTCTATGCCATCAAGCTTGGTGGGGTCGAGTACATATTTGTCAAGGCGGCTTGGCTGCAGAAGCCGACAAAAGCGAAGATCGCCATGTATAACCGGATGAACTCCATAGTTGGCCCGGACAGCGTCACTGGCTGTTTCTTTTGCGATGACCCCGAGAACCCTGACACCGTCTTCGATACCACAGAGCCATTCATGCTCGCGGATCAGATCGCGTCGCAAGTAGTAATTGTGAAGCATCCTTGCATGCAAACTGCGGTGGTTCTTGACCCTCGAGCAGATTTCTTCGAGCAGAATGTCCAGGATGAAAATCCTAGCGAGGACGAGCTTGCTTAGTACTTAGGCCTGCAGTACGACATGGCATTTGTGTAGTGTAAATAGATAGCATCAGTTTGTGTATATACATAAGAAAGGGTAAGTATGGCCCTACCTAGCATGTATCTATATACAAGTACAGTGTAGGTATGGCCATGTCTATACATAAACAAGGGTAGGTAGGGCCCTACCTATCATGTATCTATACTCGAGTACTAGTCCGGTAAGGCCATGTTTATACATAAACAAGGGTGGGTAGGGCCCTACCTATCATGTATCTATACTCAAGTACAAGGTAAATATGGTCATGTCTATACATAAACAAGGGTAAGTAGGGCCTTAATTTAGTAAGGACTATTTTACTCATTTAGTAAGGACTAAATAAGCGTAATAGCCCCAAAAAAACAGATTCTAAAAATATTTTTTTCCAATGTTTTCAAGTACAGCCCAGGTACAGCCCAGGTACAGGGTAGGTATTGCCCCCTACTTACCCCTTACCTACCCAATGCCCATACTGACCTAACTTTGAGGTGTTGTAACAGGAAGCGTAAAATGTTTTTTCAGTTAAATCTTTGGAGACTGTCCATAGTAAGGACTAAATAAGCGTAATAGCCCAAAAAAAACAGATTCTGAAAATATTTTTTTTCCAATGTTTTCAAGTACAGCCCAGGTACAGCCCAGGTACAGGGTAGGTATTGCCCCCTACCTACCCCTTACCTACCCAATGCCCATACTGACCTAACTTTGAGGTGCTGTAACAGGAAGTGTAAAATGTTTTTTCCGTTAAATCTTTGGAGACTGTCCATAGTAAGGACTAAATAAGCGTAATAGCCCAAAAAAAACAGATTCCAAAAATATTCTTTTCCAATGTTTTCAAGTACAGCCCAGGTACAGCCCCAAGTACAGGGCAGGTACCGAGTAGCACAACTTTGAGGCCTCAAAAAGTGAGGTTACCAAAGCCATTCCACCCAAAACTTCGCTCCATATGTCTTACATCGACCCAAACCATCGATATCAACAATAAAAAACAAACTATCAGAAACTTCATTTCACCCGATTTTGGCTGGTTTTGCCATTTTACTGCCGACATTGCCCAAGTAGGGCCCTACTTGGCTCGAAACACAAGGTAAACACAAGGTAGACACAAGGTTCTAAATTTGTAGGGAGCGAAAACCTTGTTCTAGTGGAAGGTAGTCGTCGCTACTGTTCGGGTGCATGCGAAGCATGGTGGTGCTTCTCGCACCTATGGTTGCGGCAAACCACCATGGGGCTTCCCCGCTCACGCGAATGCGTGGGGGATGCCCTTCACCCTCTCCTTCCTTCTCTTGATCTCTGTCATGGGAGTGGGTGCCGCCGCCTTCACGGCGGCCAATGACGGCGAGCCTGTGCAGGTGTCGGGTCACGCTGCACCGCAGCCTGTGCTGTGCAGGGGGGACCTGTGCATCTACCCGGGCATCAGGGTAGATATCTTCCGCGGAGGTGACTCGGCCCGCATTGGGATTTTACTTCGGCCACATTTCGGCCCGTCTCGGCCCGAACCCAAAATTGCCCGCAAAATTTTAATTTCAAGTATGACAATTTGTCAAAAATCGATAAAATTTTGGAAATTTATCGATTTCCCCCTCAATGCGACTCGGCCCATCCGCAACTTTTCCTTCCCAGGCCCGCCTTCGGCCCGGGCCTCCGTGACACGGCCCCGGGCCGGCCAATCCTAGGAAGATATCTTCCCTGCCGGGCATCGAGGAGCTGGGCCCCGACACTCTGGACGCGTTGCGTGCATCCCTCGGTGGGTGCGATCCTTCTGCTGTACCGCCTGACCGACACCTGAGGGAGTGGTGGAAGCAGGGGGTCCCGGGTTATGTCTGCCAGTATCCTGACCCGCTTCTGCCTGGTGACCCACTTCTGCCTGGTGAGCCTCTCGGTGGGGCTCCACCGTCACCGGACTACAGCCCTCCTCCGTCGCTGACATTGACGAGTAGGGCGAGACTGCTATTAGTTCTGGTTCTGGTTCTGGTAGTGCACCACCTTAGTGGTGGTGTGCTGAGACGTGCTTTGACCTCAACATGCCCTTCAATTTGGTTTATGTTTCTACTTTGACACCTTTGAATTCTTCAAACTGACTTCGGCTGACACAGAGCCTTTCAGTAGTTTAGCGGGACCTGAGTGCCTGTATTGTTGCCCGAGTTTCTGCTCTTGTGCCGGCTAGAGGGTTCCAATTTGTGTATCAGAATAGCACAGTTGGATTAGCAGTTAGGACTTGTCACCCTAGCTCCTGCCCTAACAGCTTATCTTACATTATCTGACTCTCCTAGACAGTCACCACCCACAGTGCTGGGGTGGTGTGCTGAAATCTGTATAGGCAGCCCTGACCGGGAGTCCCGGTGCAGGCCCCTATGACAGATTCCTAGGTAGCCAACACTGGATTGTGACTGACCCGTAAGCCCGTGCTGTGACACATCAAGGTGTCACAGGTAGCTAGGACCGAGACCGTTCCGACTCCGTGACCGTTCCGGGTATATCTAGCTTAGGGTTTATTTCTTATGAGAGTTTTATCTATATTGGTTCCAGGACTGTCTGATATCCGTGAACCGGGATATTCCAGTGGTCGCCAAGAGTTTGAATATCTGTTATGAATATTCCTACAGTGCGACCTCTTCATCTGTGCAACATCAAGCGGCCACTTGTGGGATGGTTGTTACGGATCGAAAGATGACAGACGCCCGCAGTCGCGATGTTGGTACGTCGTCGTCGATGTCACACGCATAGTCGATCATCGATCTGTAACAGTCCGATCTGTACGAGTACCACTGAAATGCGCGAGAGGGTCATCATCCTCCGCGTAGCTCAGTTGGTTAGAGCGTCGCACTAGAGAAGCGAACGTCACGGGTTCAAATCCCGTCGTGGAGCATTTTCGCCCCATGACGATATATGATTTGACCCGGCTCGTACAGTGAAAATCCCCGCACCGATTTCAAAACCCTAACATTGGTATCGAAGCCCGGGTTCGGAAACCGCCTCAGATGTAACGGCATAAGGCACACGATGTGACCTACGCTAAGATCGCGTATGCTCGGGCACGGTGATGTGACCTGCGCTACGATCGCGTATGCATGGGCACGATGTGACCCGCGCTGATGACGTGGACACATTCCACACACCCCCCGGTACGAGCGGACAAGGTTGGCTGCCACGTCATCACATCTGAGGTCGGACCTCTGAAAAGTAACTCGACACGAATGTCGTGAGGTCACGACACTTTAAAGAGGAGAGATATGTTACGGATCGAAAGATGACAGACGCCCGCAGTCGCGATGTTGGTACGTCGTCGTCGATGTCACACGCATAGTCGATCATCGATCTGTAACAGTCCGATCTGTACGAGTACCATTGAAATGCGCGAGAGGGTCATCATCCTCCGCGCAGCTCAGTTGGTTAGAGCGTCGCACTAGAGAAGCGAACGTCACGGGTTCAAATCCCGTCGTGGAGCATTTTCGCCCCATGACGATATATGATTTGACCCGGCTCGTACAGTGAAAATCCCCGCACCGATTTCAAAACCCTAACAATGGTAAAAGGAAGATGTAATTGACCGTTCTCGAGGCCTATTCATGGAAGCTCCCGCGACTCCAAGTTCGAAGTTGAAAGTTGAAGACACGTACGTGTCACATGGCTACTGCCCGACGGTCCTTGTCATAGGACCGGAAATCGCGTCCGGTCCTATCACAAGGACCGGAGGATTTTTTTTGGGCGTTCTCTTGACGGTCGGAGACCCTATCTTCCGTATCGTAGTACCCTTAGGACCTAAACTTAGTGCCAATATGCGCCACGTACCTTATATCGTCATATAATGCATATATCCAATGCATTCGTACAAGGCACCCTGCCAATTTTGGGTTGCAAGTCTTGAAGGACGGTGATAAATACCTTTTATCTTTTCATAATTTTTATCCAATCGAATTTGGCGTCTGACAAGCTTGTCAACCTACCAATTTGAACCCTAACATAATATCC
>LGRX02030738.1:0-13759 GCA_001247695.2 Cymbomonas tetramitiformis | reverse complement strand
CTGCGGACAGTCGCGGGCATAATGGTCCATGCTCTTGCACAGACGGCAGCCCTCGTACTCTGGGGAGCCGAGTCGTTGCCCTGTGGGTGTCGGAGCGCCAGCGGATGTCGCCATGGCTAGCAGCTCCTCCGTGACATCTACGTGGGCCAGCAGTTGGACCGAGCGGCTCGTCTTATCCTGGCTCTGCCGCAACTCCCGCTCAGCCTCTATGGCCCAAGTCAGGAGTTCGTGGCGGCCTTTACTGGCCGTCCGGCTCAGAGTCAGAACCGAAGCGCCTTTCCTCTCGGCTATAAGGAAGACCTTCCTCCTTATCTCCGGTATCAATCCCGTAAGGAATATCTCCAGCAGCTCCTCTTCCGGCACCGGAGAGGTGAGCTCGTGGGCAGCCAGCATGCTCACGATGTCGTGAGCAAGGTGCACCCCGTCCCAGAACTCGCGGACCGTGCGAGTCTGTCTGTCCTGACTTTGACGCACGCGACGCAGGAACGGACCGATCGACGCCATTTCCCCCTTGTCGGGCATCACCAGTTGCGCCAAGGGAACCACTATGACGTCCAAGGTGAGGTTCTTACCTTCCCGAGCCTCCGTCAACACCGAGGAAAGCTCGCGGTACTCGGAGCTGAGTTTGCCGAAGCAGTGTCTGGCCACTTCTGACAGCAGGGAGTGGTCCGGCAACACCTTCTCCTCACCCCCGCTCTCTAGTGGTCCCAGACGCGCCATCTCCATGGCGTAGCGCACCGGCTCCAGTTCCCGAACCTCCCTGACTTGCCGAACAAATCGGAGGAGCCGACCAAAGACGTGGGACGACCCCTCCACCTCTGTGTGGTATTTGTCCACTGCCTTCTCCATGGCTCTGGTGGCCTCCTTGAGAGCGTGCTGCTCGTCCTTACGACTGTAATGGCTCCGGGGCTCCCTGTAACGAGAGGAAGACGAGAAGGTGAACTGGCTGTCGCCATCCCCGTCTTCGCCATCGCCGCCAGGGTCCTCGTCCGGACTCCCCGGGCCTCCCGGCCCTCCAGGGTCACCGCTCCCCGAGCCACCAGGACCACCATGACTGCCGGCACCGGGCATCTCCGAAAGCTCGTTTGGCTCCGAGTGCTCCAGTTGAGGGACCATCCCCCCCCGTCTCCCGGTGTGTCTGCCGCCTTAGGAATCGGAGGTGGCATCACAGCCGGAAAGTGGTCGAAAGCACCGGGCCACACGTCCGCGGCGCAAAACCCACACACCGGCAGGTACACCTTTTTCATGAACGCCACCACACTTCTCTTAGCGCTCGCCTGACACGCCCACATACGCACCGGGCTCTCCTCGTGCCCGCACCCACAGCGAGCGCAGCTCTCTGCGACGGACGCCAAGGCCGTCGTGAGACTGTGAATCACCTGGGCCCCGAGGACCCTGTCCTCGTCCGAGAACTTTGCCTTCAGGCACTGCCTGATCTGGTTGGAAGGGTGTAAGCACCCGGCGACCTGACCAAGGGTGCGATACCTACGAGCAGCGTCGTAAAACAGGCGCTGGGCATCGATCCCCGAGGTGGCATACCCGACCACGTGCTTCCGGAGGGCGTCGCAGACCTGTATAGGAAGGGAAATAAAGTCCCATGAGTGCGGTGGAGACGCTGTCACGTCCGCGCGCGACTCCTCCGGAGGGCTTTGAACGTCCCGGTTCTCGACGTCACAGGTGACGACGGAAGCCGGCTCTACCAGCTCATGTCCCTCTCGGGAGATGGGCGTCTCCTGAACCGGACTCGACGCTGCCGCTGAGGGCCCCCGAGCGTCTGACTCCACGGGCCCTGGGGGCGAGGCCTGAACCAGGGCGAGCCTTTGGACTTGTGACTCTATGACCGCCTGCAGCCTTTCCTCCAGCTGGGCCTCGGCTGCCGCTCGCCGCTCCTCGGCGGCTACCTGCTGAGCGACGCTCTCGTCGACAGCCAACTGCCGGGCAGTCTCCCGGGCTTCTGCGGCCAGCCGGTCTGCAGCCCAGCGCTCTTCGACAGCGCGTCGCTCGGAGACCCTGCGTTCCTCGGCAGCGCGCTGATCGGAGATCCTGCGCTCCTCGGCAGCTCTTTGACTCTCTTGGAGTTGCCGAGACAGCTGTTCCAGGCGAGCCTCGGCAGCTGCCTCCCGAGCTTGCGACTCCTTCTGCCAGGCTTCCTTCAGCTCTTGCAGGTCCTGACTGTTCCTGCTCGAAGTGGACTCCGGGGACGACGACGTGTTCCCTGAGGAAGTCGGACCGGGGTGCGGGGCCGATGGTGCTCGACTGGGCTTCCGGGTGCGAGGCACCGGGCGACTGGGGCCGCTCGGCTTAGGCGCCTGAGTCCTGGGCCTCGGACGTTCCGCGGGATGCTCTTCCTCCGATGAGGACGAGAGGGGAGCAAACCGGTTCGACCAGTTCCCACCGGGGGCTGCGGAACTCGGAGGTGCTGCACCTGACTTCCTAAGACCCCTGTGTGACTTCCGGGTGCGGCCGCTCATTCTGACGGCCGCGACGACCGCTCTCCTTACCTCCTGGAGGTCCGCCCCTTGGCGTACCAGCTCCCCTGGTCTGCCGGCGTTGATGGCAAAGACAGAGAATCTACACCTCTCAAGGGAGTTGTGAGGGTCCTCGCGTTTTTGCTGCATCAACACCCTGGACTCGGAGACTGACTGCTGGTGGATCTCCAGGCGATAAGCGCCGTCCTCGGAGAGCCCATAGTCCTTGAGCTGGAACCACATTAGCCCTGACAGCGGGTGGTCCTTCCCCAGGCGCTTTAGGCCTCGACGGATGTCCTGCCACATAGACTCCTGGTCGGAATCCGAGCAAGAGCTGACACCGGATGAGGTTCCCGCCTTCCTTACCGGACGGCGGGCACTCGTTCCCTGGGACGAGTCCGAGCTGACTGGGGTCGTCCTGGGGAGCCGGCGCCACTCGCGAAGACACCTCCTACCCATCTGGGTCATCCGGTGTCTCCGGGCTCCAACCCACCAGGTGCTCCTCTCCTTGGCGAGCATCGTCTGCTGGTGCCATGCCATGAAGACAGCTCCAGCTTGACGTCTGCCTCTGCGCCACAGACCCTGTGTCTGGACGACATGCTGGCGCCATGCTGCGAAAGAGGACTCGACCCGGCGCCGACTGCCTTTGTCAAACAGGCCTTGAAGTTGGGCGACCTGTTGGGTGACGTCATTCCACGCTTGGAATGCCAGGCGCTGGAGCTCGCGCTGATGCGCTGACTGGTCCGTCCTGGCCCTCCATGCGACCCACGCAAGCCGCGCTGTTGCGCGCTGACGAGATGGCAGGGAGACTCTCGCACGTCGTTGCGCTGAATTCAGCGCCCAGGTGCTCCATTGACGGAGGGCCAATGCGAGCATGGACTGACGTCGCTCTCCTCGCCAAGCCGGATTGGGCTGGATGCGAGACTCGCGCCCCCGTGACTGGACGACGTCTAGCTGCTCTGGGCGCCGGACATCATCAGACTCCCCTTCTGCCGGGGGACTCCAGTCACTGGCTCGGTAAACCTCAAAGCGCCCTGGGGCACTGATGAGATTCCCTTGCTCGCTCCCCACGAGGGAAGAGAGGGAGGATGCTGCCGGTCCCGACGTCGGTTCCTGACGGACGACCCTACTACTCGCACTCCTGCTGGACGCAGGGAGTGGGGAGAAGGGAGCTGCCGAGGGGTTCAACCCCTTAGCAGAGCGGTCCGAGTCCGACCCGGAGCCGGCGCCTGCCGCCGGCGGTGCCGGAGCCTCGGGCGACGCACGCTTCCGGCGCGCCGGCTGCCGTAGCGCCGAGCTCAATGCGAGCTCGGACACTGGCTCAGCTCCACTGACCCTCGCTGGTGAAGGGGCTTTTGGTGGCGAGGCCCTACGGGGCCCACCAGACAACCCTGGAGGGGCTCTCAGGGGCGTGCGCGCCGGTGTAACCTCGAGGGCTTCACCGCCGTATTGGCGCGCAAGCGCGCGCCGCACTCCCCCCCCCCTCTCACGGGAGCGCCAATCCCGGCTGTCTGACCCGCCAGCTGCGCCCCAGAACTCCCCAGAGCCTGGGCCAACCGACAGGCCTGCAGCGCGAGACCCCGACCGACCGGACCCCACGGCTGAGCCGGGGGCGGCGCCGGCCCGACCCCCCCCACGCCGGCCCGACCGACCGAGGCATTCCTCTTCATCTGAATACATGGGCATAGTATGCGTGCTATGCGTGAGATCTAATTTAGCTAAAACCGAAAGTGTACACGACACACGTGGCAACTAGCACCCGATCCCAGGAATACGCCACTCGCGCGCGAGCACAAGTAAGCACACCGGCCGAAGCGCGGAGATTCCCGAATAGGGGGGACTAGAAGGCTAAATTAAAGGTAGGGGAAACCCCGAACCAACCCCGAATTTCAGCAAAGGCTTACGCAAAATTGAAAAATTTGCGCAGCGCTTCCGCCGCGAAGGGTCGGAATTGCCGAAAAACGGAGGCGATTTGGTCTTCCCGCACCTGCGAGTCCAAAAGCACGGATATGCGTGCTATGCGTGTATGCGTGCTAGGACCAAGGCAACGCTCGCACCTTAAAAGATTGTCGTCGAGCTAGATTTCTCCACACCGACGCGGCTCCAAGCAACCTGGAACCATCAATCCCACACACCACCGCGCAACAAGAACGAGAGCACAGGCATTCTCGATTTCGTAGTGCAAGTACTCGCTAACTAATCGCACAAGGCGGGGCGGGTTGATCAGAATTTGCGCAAGAAAGACAAGGAAGCAACGTGAAAACACGAACTAATTACCATTTTGTAGGAGTCCACACTTGACTTCTTCTCTTCTTTACGGTTTCGGACTTATACTATTCTACACTTATTAAACGACCGCACGAGGTATGCTTACGATTGGTCAACTACAAGACTTCGGTTTCGTAAATCTTAATAGTTATGCTTTTGCTATCAGTGCATGCTTTCAATACACAATATACAGCAGTTACGGCTCTTTACTTTTATGTTTTACTTTTCAGTTCAGTTCATCTCCCCGAAACGGGTTACTCTTAGAGTTCTTATACATTCAGGAACTCTTTCCATAACTCAACTGTACTGAGTACTCCGTACAACAGTCTAGGCACCTCACATCAACATCATTCTGATCGGTCCTACTGTACTCCGTACTGAGTACTTCTGCGTTTTATACTTAGCCGTTTTTCTTGCTCTTGTGCTTGCCTCCTAGCACATATATACTGTGAACATATTGCATATGTATTGAAATAAAAGTTGCCTATATTGGATATATACTGAAGACCTATTGCATGCATATTGCACAGACATATTCAACATGCTGCAAGTATGCTGTGGACCTATTGCATATGTCAACGAGAGGCATATTGAACACAATTAATATTGAATACAATTACAAATTGTCAAATTTGTTTCACAAATGCTCCCCCTGCCGTACGTAGGCTACGTCCACTTGGCTACTGCCCAGTGGTACTAGTCATAGTACCAGAATCGAATCTGGTACTATCACAAGTACCAAAACGCTAGAATTTTTTTTGATGTCCTCCTCCATCCTGATGGTGATATCCATGATATACCATTACCTTAACGACCCAAACTGAGTTGTATTATGCCCCATTGGTCCATAGGTTACGTGTAGCCCTCCCAGTGGATGCATATTGCCAACAAGGTGGAGTTTTGTGTTACACAATGGTGTCTCACTTGTCTTCGAAATCATGACGCTACTTTCGGATTTCTTTTTGAACAGACTTGGGATTCTATTCAACCCAGCGATGGCTCAAATTGAAGCTGTATAACATGGCCAATGATGGATGTGCGCATGGGGCAGTTGGCATACTGCCCGTCGCTGAAACTGCGACATGCTAAACATCCCATCTCCACCAAATGGTCCAACGCAAGATTCCTTAAGTATGAGGGCTATCGTCGATTTTGGAGCCTAGTCGTGGCACTGAAGCTACGAAATAAGTATATTATAACGTCGGATCGCCTCACCAGCGTTTATGACATCAAAAGTAAACCCATATATCGATTTTTCAAGACCTTTACATGCATGAGAAGTTGCCGTACTTGGACTCTACACATGGAACTTAAGTACGAAACCGCTCCCGATATTACTACAAAAAATGCTGAGAGGCCATTTTATCACACCCTTGGGTGTTATCGAATCCCAATACTGGCGTTAAAGACGTTCAAATGGCACAACGCATGACGACCACTTAGGATACATCCCAATAATGAAATTTGACATCATGCATGCCCCCTCGTGGCCACATAGCGTGCCCTTTTAAGTCACCGCGCGCTTGGTACTTGTGACAGTACCAGAAAATTTAATTAATTTTATGGCGTTACACCCCCCAAAAGCACACCGCACATACACATACCTAAAGTTCACCAGGGTACATTTCAGCATCAATAACAATTCAAAAGGGTCCTAAATGATTTTTCAAAACCTTCATGGGACTCATACACCCCATCTAGTGCCCATAAAAAAACATACATTTTGGTACTTGTGACAGTACCATACCACCGGGCAGTAGCCACACTACAAGGTTTTTTATTTTTGTTCTTCCCTCGCGCATGAAGGCCTTCTGCAAGAGGAGGGACGCCTCCGAGCCGGGATTCCCCACTCGGTGGCTAGCGTCCATCCCTTCCGGGAGGCGCTTGTCCACCTCCTTCATGATGTAGGAGATGGCGCTGCGGACATATGCATATGGCTTCTCTTTGCAAAGCATCTTCATGTCGAGGATATCAGTTACCTGCAGCCCCACCAAACGAAATACATGTGTCAAATATTGGAAATATAGTACAGTACTATTACAGTACTATTACAGTACTATAACAGACATATTGTACACATATTGTGCACATATTGAAAGGGTTGGTGCGCACCTTGATACCGATGAGCCCCTCGGTGAGGGGGAAATCGGGGCCATCCATGATGTGGTTGGGGAGAATATCCCCAACCGCATTCGCCACCACCAACCCGGCGAACAGCCCGACGTTGGCCTTCAATCGGCCGGTGTTCGTCACGAGTCCGCCTTTGTCGGGACGGAGCGAACTCTTCATCGCTTCGTACTCCGTTTGAGCCCCCGCGTACACCACCACCTCTTTCCCCACCTTGAAGATGTCTTCAACATTGGGGGCTTCGGGCTTGGCAAGCTTGGCGGGCTTGGCCGGTGACGGGGCCGGTGACGCGGCCGCCTTGGCCTTGCCCTTTGCGGATGCGGAGGCGGGGCCCTCCGAGGCCTTGGCCTTGCCCTTTGCGGATGCGGATGCGGAGGCGGGTGCTTTTTTGGCCTTGGCCTCCACCTCCTTTTTCTTGGCATCCGCCTCCAGGCGGTCAGCCTCCTCCTCGTCGTCCTTGTCGGGGGCGTTGTGGTCGTAGAGATAGGCGACTGCAAACAAAAAATGCTATCAACCGTAAGTTTTATGTCGTATGTGTACAGTATGTTACAGGTATGTTACAGGTATGTTGCAGGTATATTACATACATATTGCAGGCATATTGTTGCCCTACCTTTCAGAAAGGTGCACAAGTATGCTGAGTATGCTCAAGGTGTGCTGTGGCATGCTTCACATATACTGCGAGCGTGTGTCAAGTGTATTAGAGGGTGGGAACGTACCCAGCCGCTGTCTTGCCTCCCCTTGCAAGCACTCCACCTTGCTGTTAGGCCCCTCCTCCAATTCGAATTCGGGGAGGGCTTTGAGCACCTCCATCTTCTTGGCGATTTGCCGCACCGGGCATGTGGTAGGGACCCCCTCCTCCATACACGTGGTGTACGGATGTAGCTTTTGGGGGTCCACCCACGTACACATTCCGGTTTTCGTGTCGGTCGCCCACCGGCCGCACTTCCAAAGATATCGGTTGTTGTTCACGATCGAACGGGCTTTCGCCCGCACGAAGGAGTTAGTGGGCGCGGTCGCCCACTTGCAGCGGTTTTGTACCGCGGTGACGTACTTCGACACCGCGGACTCTTGCTTCGGCACGTGAAGTAGGGGCTCAAGACGCCCGTCCTTCACGCGCAATTCTGCAAGTAATTCTCCCCAAACCCTTCCCAAATCAATATTTTTTCATGCAACGAAGGAACCAAGTTAAGTAAACGAAGCCGCATGCTTAGTACGTACCAAACTCCTCGTGACATGCTTTAATTAGTTGAGCTTCGAACGCGCTTCGAGCCCCCTTGCGCCTTTTTTTGCTCCCTTCCCCCCCTCCCTCCTCATCGTCCTCGTCGTCTTCCTTCGCCCTTTTCTTGCCTTTGTCGAGGAAAGCCAATGGGGTTTCCTCGATCCCTTTGGGCTCGCTAGGTGTCCCCTTTGCCCTCACCTTCGCAACGTAGTCAACGAAGCCCTCGTGCGTATGCTCAACGCCAAACAGCTCGCAGCTTTCTACATACTCAGCGTGCAACTCTTTGACTGACATTTTTCTTACACCTCTGCTGGCTTTTCTTACACCTCTGCTGGCTTTGTTTACACCTCTGCTGGCTGGTGCTGGAACGTGCTGGAAGGGCGGCTGCTGGAACGTCAACGTGCTTCCAGGAGGCCTTCCGTACGTTGCCGTGATGCGATGGGTGTTACCATGCATCGTGCACGCATGTTGGCCGCATGTATCGGGCGCATTGCACCTGCGACGACCGACCGTTTGGAAATGCATTTTGAAATTTCGTCCATCGTGCATCTCGATTGTCATCGCGCTCTTTTTCTTTTTTTTGGGGGGGGGAACGTCTAACCCGATTTTTCATTTGTGTTCATACGTTACTGTACTGTAACCCAATACGCAACATCTTTTCAATCACGTTGTCACAATGGTCTAGTGGTTGGCCGTCGGTCTTCAAAGCCTGCGGTAGTGGGTTCGAGTCCCACTGGAGGTATACACCTTGTCTGCGAGGAGTTGAGCTCCTCCTCGCTGGCGAAGTGTACCACCTCCATCTAAAGGTCAATGACAACCTTTTTAATCCAGGCCATCTCAGGGGTCATTTTGGGGGTACTTCTTGAGTTACGAATTCGGCCGTTCGATTCACGAACGAGGGGTGCAGATTCTCCTAAAAATTAAAATTCCAAAATTGTTTCCCCGAAAATCGTTCAATCTGTTCAATACTACTGCAATACGTGAGGGCTCATTCTAATACGCGACCGCTTGCAGGCGTATTGAAATGGCGTATTGGAGATGGGTCGAAAAAGTGCCAAGTCAGTTTTGCGAAGATCCGTCTGACGTGGCACTGGCAAAGCTGACATCAGCAGTTTTCAATACATCTCCAATACGCCATTTCAATACGCCTGCAAGCGGTAACGTATTAGAATGAGCCCTCACGTATTGAAGTAGTATTGAACAGATTCTCCTCTAAAAAGTTTTTTAAATTTTTGTAAAGGTCAATATGCGTGCAACCGCGTGCAACCGCCTGCAGAGCTCAAGGCAGGGATCACTTCAATACGTGAGGGCTCACTTCAATACGTGAGGGCTCACTTCAATACGTGAGGGCTCACTTCAATACGTGAGGGCTCAAGACCTTGAGCCCTGCCTTTAGCCCCCCCTTTCAGTATGCTGCGGAAGTGTTGAAGTGAGCCCTAAAAAAGTTGAAAAAACATGTTCTTCAATTCTGGTGAGACTTGTTATATGGACTCAGGAGCTATATTTTGCGACGTAGCTTGTGTGCGTTTTTTGTGGGGGGGGTCCGAAAACCTACTTTTGGGTTATTGCTTTACTTGAAAGTTCCTTCAGCATATCGTCAATATGTCCGCAGTATATGTCCAACATATTACAGCATAGTTGCAGTACATTTTCGAAGGGTGATGGGCGTGGTAAAGGGGACTTCAATGCAGTATGGTCCGAGGAGATCAAATTGTTCATGGTGAAAAGCGACCTCGCCATGAACGATCCCCTCAATCATCATCACCAAGTGATGCGGAGCGACATCGAACCGGCTTGCCTTCGGCTAGAGCCGCCGCCCTCGTCCAAGGGAAGGCGGCCCCCCCCCGTACAACAATCTTCGTTAGCCAAGCGCGCGATGAGAAATCCCGCGCAAGGCGGGTGCTTAGCCGATCGAGAGCCGATCAAACCTTCCAATGCTCAGGAGGGTACATCGCTCAAACCCCCTCCCAATATCAAGCTCATATTCCCGGAAGGTTGGAGTACCGCGGAAGGCTTCCGCGACCCGGAGTATGAAACGATTACGAAGAAGGAACGCCTTTTGGCATGGATTGCGCCTCCACATCTTCCAATATCTACGAGGGAACTGGAGTTGTCCGCGAGGTAGCACCCTTTCTCTTTCTTCTCGACGTTGAGGTTGTGTCTTTCTTGCTTCACAGGACTCTTTGCTACATGTATGCAACATGGTTACCATATGTTGCATACATATTGAGATTATATTGTAGGGATCCTGGAACACATTGCAGGAAAGTCGATGCGCACTATGTGGAAGTGGACACGGTATGGCATCATAAGTGGCTGCCAACGCGACTGCTCCCGCACGATTTCTCCAGATTGGCGCACGATTTATCTCCAGACAATACCGCGTGGCCGACTTGGTTACAGCCGACTTGGTTACCACCTTCCGACATCTTGGAGCTAGAACCGGCAACGGTAACCTTTAAGGGGAAATCGTTTCGACTTGTTCCACCGGTGCCTAATTGCTTGCAACGGATTGTCGAAAGGATTCGTGGCATGCAAGAGGCAAGGTAAGGGACTCTCGCGGGGCATGATTTCCCTCCCACCATTCATCACGTGGCTCGCCGCAATAGTGCTGCAGTACGCTATCGTGATGGTTGCAGCATGTTGATGGGATGTTGAACACATGTTGGGACGATATTGTGCAGAGATGCGGGCGAGGCGCCCCCCGAGGCGTACGAGGCCCAAAGCAAGGAGTCCCCCCCCCGCCGCCCAATGCTGAGGCACCCACGAGCCCTCCACTAGCCGGCGGGAGTGCAAGGTAAGGGACTCTCGCGGGGCATGATTTCCCTCCCACCATTCATCACGTGGCTCGCTGCAATAGTGCTGCAGTACGCTATCGTGATGGTTGCAGCTTGTTGATGGGATGTTGAAAACATGTTGGGACGATATTGTGCAGAGATGCGGGCGAGGCGCCCCCCGAGGCGCACGAGGCCCAAAGCAAGGAGTTCCCCCCGCCGCCCAATGCTGAGGCACCCACGAGCCCTCCACTAGCCGGCGGGAGTGCAAGGTAAGGGACTCTCGTGGGGCATGGTTTCCCTCCCACCATTCATCACGTGGCTCGCTGCAATAGTGCTGCAGCACGCTATCGTGATGGTTGCAGCCTGTTGATGGGATGTTGAACACATGTTGGGACGATATTGTGCAGAGATGCGGGCGAGGCGCCCCCCGAGGCGCACGAGGCCCAAAGCAAGGAGTCCCCCCCGCCGCCCAATGCTGAGGCACCCACGAGCCCTCCACTAGCCGGCGGGAGTGCAAGGTAAGGGACTCTCGTGGGGCATGGTTTCCCTCCCACCATTCATCACGTGGCTCGCTGCAATAGTGCTGCAGCACGCTATCGTGATGGTTGCAGCATGTTGATGGAATGTTGAACACATGTTGGGACGATATTGTGCAGAGATGCGGGCGAGGCGCCCCCCGAGGCGTACGAGGCGCACGAGGGGCGTGCTTTAGATGGGACCATTGGAAGTAGCATGCCTGACTTGCGGGCATCCTCAATGTCGACTAGTTCATCGTCCATATCGAAGAGCTTTTCCAGGTGATACATCTCATCATGTTTCCTTGCCTACTTGCTTTCGCCGTAACTATGCTGCAGCACGCTATCGTGATGGTTGCAGCATGTTGATGGGATGTTGGAAACATGTTGGGACGATATTGTGCAGAGATGCGGGCGAGGCGCCCCCGAGGCGCACGAGGCGGCAAATTCAGCTGGTTTAGACGACGGCAGGTACTATTTCGGGATTTCTGGATTCATTGATGTAGTCACTGTTGACGCGGAACGTAGTCCTCACCAATTTCCACTTGACGTTACCCCCGAGGGAGACAACCTACCATCGAATGCGGAAGAAGCCTACGACTTCTTCGAAGCTCATCAAGCAATTTTGACACCGATCCGTATGGAAACCGTTGTCTACCTAGTACACGATGGCAACTTCGAGGCGACTACATACGGCTCGCTGCTGGCCGACGACTCTCAACTCGATAATCCTACACGAGACAATGTGCGGGAGGTTCGGTGCCTTGGGCGACATTGGAGGAGCGTTTCGACAATAAATGATTGGCCAGATTTGATCCGTGCGGTTGGAGTTTGGTCTTTAATTGCAGTTACCACGGATGCCATGGCTGCCGAGATGGAAGAGCCCATGAGGTATGTACGAATATTTAGGCACCTCAACTTGCATACTGATTTTTCATGATATAATATGTTGCAATATATCAGAAACCGTTGCCGGTATATTGAATATGTATGGGAGATATACTGCGGTGGGCGAAGCAGATCTCCGGTGGAAGAGCCAGCTGAGGCGAAGGACACGGAGATGGGTGAGGTGAAGAACACGGCGGGCGAAGCCGATCCTTGGCTCTCGCTCCATGCAATGCATCGTCGAAATGTGGGCTCGGTAACATTGGAGCGAGGGCGGTTTATATGTGATTGTGCCATGTGCTACGGCGGAGTTGTACTAAAGGTGTTGAGCAAGGCCACCCGCACACGACATCGGAAACTCCACGGGCAGATCCAGCCACCCGCACCGGACCCTGAAGAAATCGATGCTGTAGTTTGTGGCAACCGCGGCGAAACCTTAAGGTACTCTACGCCCTTTCTCTCCCATGAATGATTGGGCAAGCTTGCGTGACAACACATTCGCAATATGTTGACAACGTATTGAAGGTGCATTGCAACTCTCCTACAGACATACGGATGTGGACGTCACGATGGATGACAAGGAGGGCGAACATGCTGAGGAAGCCGGGAGGCCAAGCGCAGAAGACGAGGTGGTACACGCACAACAGGACGTGGAAGCCAAGGATGTGTCGAGTCAAGGCGGCGAGGCCGGAGTTCCTGACGACGAGGATGGCGATGCGCCTAAGACCGAGGATGCCGATGGTGAGACCAAGGATGGCGGTGGGGAGGATTTGGGGTTCGATGAAGAAGACGACGGAGATGCCGTCCACTCCGTTAAAGCAGCGATTGCTACACAATTGGAAAGTATTGTGAATGCTGCAAAGGAGCTTTTCGGAGGGGAGACGGTAAGAACGCGTTATTATGCCAAATATCGTGCAGTGAACTGCACGTGCAATATGTAGTATGCATATCTCCTACATATTGTCAATGTATTGCAGTATATTGCATATGTATTGACAACCACTGAAATTGCGATGTGTACGCAGGACCACAACGTGCGGCGATCAACTAAGCTCCTCGCGGATCTTCTGGAATGGAACTTGGAGGAAAACTTGACCCAAAAATCGTTTTCCTCGTTGTGTGAGATCCTACTTCACAACTTTGATGAGCTTCGCGAAACCCATTTCCCCTTGACGTTCGCTAAAGCTATGGGTACTTTCGACGCTTTTAGTACGCCGTACCAACGAGTGGACATGTGCGTCAATGGATGTTGTTTGTACGAGAAGGAGTTGGAGAACGCGGATCATTGTCCACACTGTAAAGAATGCCGGTGGCAAAGCTTTGGAGCGGCGGAGGAGGATGGCACTCCGGAGGATGGCACTCTGAAGAAGCCGCGATTGCAATTCCTTTGGTGGCCCTTGAAGGAAATTTTCCGGAGGCTATTCCATTCACCTGAAGTTGCTGAGCTCATGCGGGCGCATGGCCGTCATACGTCTCCTGAAAGTGGACGCAAAGACA
>LGRX02030737.1:0-20355 GCA_001247695.2 Cymbomonas tetramitiformis | reverse complement strand
GGCGGGAGTGCAAGGTACGGGACTCTCGTGGGGCGTGGTTTCCCTCCCACCATTCCTCACGTGGCTCGCTGCAATAGTGCTGCAGCACGCTATCGTGATGGTTGCAGCATGTTGATGGGATGTTGAACACATGTTGGGACGATATTGTGCAGAGATGCGGGCGAGGCGCCCCCCGAGGCGTACGAGGCCCAAAGCAAGGAGTCCCCCCGCCGCCCAATGCTGAGGCACCCACGAGCCCTCCACTAGCCGGCGGGAGTGCAAGGTAAGGGACTCTCGTGGGGCATGGTTTCCCTCCCACCATTCCTCACGTGGCTCGCTGCAATAGTGCAGCAGCACGCTATCGTGATGGTTGCAGCATGTTGATGGGATGCTGAACACATGTTGGGACGATATTGTGCAGAGATGCGGGCGAGGCGCCCCCCGAGGCGCACGAGGCCCGAAGCAAGGAGACCCCCCCCGCCGCTCAATGCTGAGGCACCCACGAGCCCTCCACTAGCCGGCGGGAGTGCAAGGTAAGGGACTCTCGCGGGGCATGATTTCCCTCCCACCATTCCTCACGTGGCTCGCTGCAATAATGCTGCAGCACGCTATCGTGATGGTTGCAGCATGTTGATGGGATGTTGAAAACATGTTGGGACGATATTGTGCAGAGATGCGGGCGAGGCGCCCCCCGAGGCGCACGAGGACCAAAGCAAGGAGACCCCCCCCGCCACCCAATGCTGAGGCACCCAAGAGCCCTCCACTTGCCGGCGGGAGTGCAAGGTAAGGGACTCTCGTGGAGCATGATTTCTCTCCCACCATTCCTCACGTGGCTCGCTGCAATAGTGCTGCAGCACGCTATCGTGATGGTCGGTTGCAGCATGTTGATGGGATGTTGAACACATGTTGAGACGATATTGCGCAGAGATGCGGGCGAGGCGCCCCCCGAGGCGTACGAGGCGCAGGAGAGACGTGCTTTAGATGGGACCATTGGGAGTAGCATGCCTGACTTGCGGGCATCCTCAATGTCGACTAGTGCATCGTCCATATCGAAGAGCTTTTCCAGGTGATACATCTCATCATGTTTCCTTGCCTACTTGCTTTCGCCGTAACTATGCTGCAGCACGTTGTCGTGATGGTTGCAGCATGTTGATGGGATGTTGGAAACATGTTGGGACGATATTGTGCAGAGATGCGGGCGAGGCGCCCCCCGAGGCGCACGAGGCGGCAAATTCAGCTGGTTTAGACGACGGCAGGTACTATTTCGGGATTTCTGGATTCATTGATGTAGTCACTGTTGACGCGGAACGTAGTCCTCACCAATTTCCACTTGACGTTACCCCCGAGGGAGACAACCTACCATCGAATGCGGAAGAAGCCTACGACTTCTTCGAAGCTCATCAAGCAATTTTGACACCGATCCGTATGGAAACTGTTGTCTACCTAGTACACGATGGCAACTTCGAGGCGACTACATACGGCTCGCTGCTGCCCGACGACTCTCAACTCGATAATCCTACACGAGACAATGTGCGGGAGGTTCGGTGCCTTGGGCGACATTGGAGGAGCGTTTCGACAATAAATGATTGGCCAGATTTGATCCGTGCGGTTGGAGTTTGGTCTTTAATTGCAGTTACCACGGATGCCATGGCTGCCGAGATGGAAGAGCCCATGAGGCATGTACGAATATTTAGGCACCTCAACTTGCATACTGATTTTTCATGATATAATATGTTGCAATATATCAGAAACCGTTGCCGGTATATTGAATGTGTATGGGAGACATACTGCGGTGGGCGAAGCAGATCTCCGGTGGAAGAGCCAGCTGAGGCGAAGGACACCGAGATGGGTGAGGTGAAGGACACGGCGGGCGAAGCCGATCCTTGGCTCTCGCTCAATGCAATGCATCGTCGAAATGTGGGCACCGTAACATTGGAGCGAGGGCGGTTTCTATGTGATTGTGCCATGTGCTACGGAGTTGACCTACGTGGAAACGTGGTGAGCAAGGCCACCCGCACACGACATCGGAAACTCCACGGGCAGATCCAGCCACCCGCACCGGACCCTGAAGAAATCGATGCTGTAGTTTGTGGCAACCGCGGCGAAACCTTAAGGTACTCTCCGCCCTTTCTCTCCCATGAATGATTGGGCAAGCTTGCGTGACAACACATTCGCAATATGTTGACAACGTATTGAAGGTGCATTGCAACTCTCCTACAGACATACGGATGTGGACGTCACGATGGATGACAAGGAGGGCGAACATGCCGAGGAAGCCGGGAGGACAAGCGCAGAAGACGAGGTGGTACACGCACAACAGGACGTGGAAGCCAAGGATGTGTCGAGTCAAGGCGGCGAGGCCGGAGTTCCCGACGACGAGGATGGCGATGCGCCTAAGACCGAGGATGCCGATGGTGAGACCAAGGATGGCGGTGGGGAGGATTTGGGTTCGATGAAGAAGACGACGGAGATGCCGTCCACTCCGTTAAAGCAGCGATTGCTACACAATTGGAAAGTATTGTGAATGCTGCAAAGGAGCTTTTCGGAGGGGAGACGGTAAGAACGCGTCATTATGCCAAATATCGTGCAGTGAACTGCATGTGCAATATGTAGTATGCATATCTCCTACATATTGACAATGTATTGCAGTACATTGCATATGTATTGACAACCACTGAAATTGCGATGTGTACGCAGGACCACAACGTGCGGCGATCAACTAAGCTCCTCGCGGATCTTCTGGAATGGAACTTGGAGGAAAACTTGACCCAAAAATCGTTTTCCTCGTTGTGTGAGATCCTACTTCACAACTTTGATGAGCTTCGCGAAACCCATTTCCCCTTGACGTTCGCTAAAGCTATGGGTACTTTCGACGCTTTTAGTACGCCGTACCAACGAGTGGACATGTGCGTCAATGGATGTTGTTTGTACGAGAAGGAGTTGGAGAACGCGGATCATTGTCCACACTGTAAAGAATGCCGGTGGCAAAGCTTTGGAGCGGCGGAGGAGGATGGCACTCCGGAGGATGGCACTCCGAAGAAGCCGCGATTGCAATTCCTTTGGTGGCCCTTGAAGGAAATTTTCCGGAGGCTATTCCATTCACCTGAAGTTGCTGAGCTCATGCGGGCGCATGGCCGTCATACGTCTCCTGAAAGTGGACGCAAAGACACAATTTGGGGTAAGAGCCCAGCACGCGTCTATGATCCCAATGCTTGTGATAGGATCTGCAAAGGGCATATCCGCAATACACTTAACGTATGTCTTTGACATATTGCAGATGTACACATACAGTTGTATGTATACCGCGGTGAGTTGTATTTTGTCCGGAGTGTGCAGACGGAGATGCGTGGAAAGAGAAGAAGGCGCGGTACCCAGAGTTCTTCCAGGAGTTGCGGAATATAATCATCCTGTTCTGCGCGGATGGGGCTTCCGTATGGAAAAACAAGGCGGGCGTGTTTCCCATGTATTTCCAAATCTTGAACTTGCCGCCGGAGATACGCTCCAAGTACGAGTACCTTGAGGTCTACGATATTCTTAATGGCATCCATCCCGCCGATACGACTCTTTTGTACGACAAGCTGGTCGACGAGTTGGAGGAGTTGTGGGAGACGGGCTGCGGAGTTTGGGACGCATTTTCCGAGGAGTATGTTCTTGTACGGTGCATGCTACTCGGGGTGATCATGGATTACAAAGGCTTGGTCGATGCCGGGAAGCGAATGGATGTAAACGCCTACAAGTGTTGCATGTTGTGCCGTACGAAAGGATGCCACAGTCCAGCGCTGGGAAGAATCTTCTACGCATTCTTCAAGCAACATCCTCCTGGTACGCTCTCATCGCTATGCCACCCAGTTTGATTGTTTGCAGCATGTTTGCAACATGCATGAACATGCCTGCAACATACCACAGATATGTTGTATTACTTGTGCACTTGCCATGCAGGGCCGCCGGAGAACTACACGCATGAGTTTGTCAAGCGAATGGGCGAAATACACGAGGCACTTTCCAAATCAGGTTGGTCGAAAGCGGACATGGCGGAACGTTTCTCGGCCACCGGATTCAAGTTGCCCGCCGCATTCGCAAGGTTGTCGTACTTTAACTTGGCGTTGGATTGGCTCTATGATCCTATGCACGAAATCATGAACTTGGGAAACAGGCGTGCAACAACGCTGCTTGGGCTGGATTTCAACGAGGCCGCGCGCAACTTTGCCGAGGAGGAGGGCCTGCACCCAGAATGGGGGCAAACGGAGTGGGTGCAGAATTCCAAAGGTGAGTTTTGTATTAGTGCAACATTTCTGTAATTGTGTTCAATATGTCATACACGTGTTGACGGTATACGGCAACACGGACAGGGGAACCGCATGAGGTGTACAAAATGACAAACGGTCCATGGGGGATCCCACCGCGTCCGAAGGCTTCGACCACCTTACGTTCTCGGGAAACAGCACTCGCCTTCTTGAAGGAGTTGCGGGGAGTCACCCGGTGGGGCGATGGGCATAAGCATTTGTTGCGCACCTCAACCGCCTCCAACGGCGCAAAATACGCAAAGCACCTCAAGGCGCATGCGGCTTTGAAGGCTTTCGAGTCCAAGTTGTTGGCGGTATTGTCCTCTTGGCCTCGCGATGATGGTGAAGTCGACAATGCGCTGCAAGACATTGTGTCCAAACTGACTATCATCATACGGGAATGCACTGCGCATTCCATAGAACCTCGGGTACGTATTCAATGTTGGTGTGATATGAGTTCCACATGTCACAGGTATGTTGAATATATGTTACAAATGTATTGATTCGTACGTGCAGGATATGGAGTATTTGAGAGAGCAGACCAGACTTTTCTTTGAGGACTTGGAAGCGAATGGTCCTCCACAGTGGCTTGCAATCAACACCCATAAAATCTGGCACTGGGCCGATCTGCTCCTGCGATTCGGACCTGTGCGTGAATGGTGGATGTATGCCTTCGAGTCCATGAATGGCAAGCTAGCTAGGTGGGTGAAGAACAATGCGTTCCCCGTGGCAAGCATCATGAACGGCTATCTAAGGTTGAAAACCTTGCGCTCCCTACGAGGCATCCTGACCATGCTCTTGAACCGAGAAAGAGCTACTGCCGGCCGTGTCCCGCGGGCTTTGATGGCGGGCCCCGCTCCCGGCATCGTGGTCACTACCTTCGGGGAGAAGGGCAAGCCATTGGAGCTAACGTCCTTGGAGATTGACCAACTGACCCGCTGGATGCGAGCGAGTATTCCCGCTTACCGAAAGCTTTTTCAACAACATGCCGAGTACGACCTGTTCCGGCGGAGGTGCAACCTGCAAGCTCGCACGCATGTACTATCTGTAGTATACCTGCAACATATTGTCAACTTGTTTCTGTATGTTTATCATATATTGTAAGTATACTAAGAATATGTTGTCATCACAGGGAGAATGCCGCGCGCTCTAAACAAGCACTGCGGTACCGACAAGAGGTGGGTGGCGTGCCCGCGATCGCGTTCGGTCCATTGGAGGACCCTGAAGGATGGCTTGGTCGTCAATACACGGCTTACGAGAAGTCGCTCATGATGGGTCCCGAACCCATGTGTTCCAAGCACAACAAGGTGAACATCGGCGGTGTCTTCTATCGCACTAGAGACGGGGACAAAGGGAAAGTGACAACCCAGTGTTTCGTCCGCGCATCCTTCCCCAAGAATGATGCCGATGCCGATGACGAGTGGGAGGACATGTACGACCTCAACCACCAGTTTGCATGCTTCTTTGCCTTTTCGTATATCTCTGCAACATATATGCAATACGTCCCCAACATATTGAGGGTATGTTGTACGTATATTACAAAAACATTGAACATTTCGTGCGCAGGTATGGTATCATCAACGCCATTCTGCGGGTTAGCATTGGCGGTGTGCTCTACACTTTTTAAAGTGTGATTGGCTACCCGTGCCCACGGAAGCTCAGATCGCAAGCTTCAAGCTGAAGAACTCCATCCTCGGCGTGGACAAGGTGTCCAAGGCTTACTACACCTTCAACCCATGGGACACCTCCAAGTACACTATGGACATCCGAGAGCCCTACCTACTGGCCAATCAAGTCCAAGCGCAAGTAGTGATAGTCAAACACCCCTGCATGGATTCAGCGGTGATACTTGATACGAGCGACCGCAATATGGAGAAACTTGCACTCGTTGATAGGCCCGTAGGTAGTGATGGTCACTTTGACACATGCGGGAAGTGTAGAGTCGGTGGCGAGCTCCTTCTGTGTGAGAGGGCAGGCTGCAAAGAGGCTATGCACGTGCGATGCGCAGGGCTCACCGACATCCCCACTGGAATGTGGTACTGCAGAAAGTGTGATGACGCATAGTAGTGCCTCTGTACACATTTGATATACCTGTATTATACCAGATACGTATTGCGGACATATTGTAAGTATTATGCAATATGTGAGCAGCAGGGGGGTCTTACCCCTTTACCCCATCCAGTCATGTGTTGCATAATTCACTCTGATTGTAGACATATTGCACATGTACTAATGGCTACTGCCCCGTGGTACTTGTCACAGTACTGTTTTCGAAAACAGTACTATGACAAGTACTGACGCGGTGGAATTTTTTTTCGATGCCCTCTTGTTCAATACTGATGATATCCTTCATATAATATCATCTTTGGGACCCAAACTGAGTTACCTTGTGCCCCATTGGTCGACAGACCACGTGCCGTGCTCTCGCTGGTAGCATGTTGTCACTCGGGTAGTACTTTATGTGATATAGTGGTTACGGCCTTGTGTGAAAAATGGTGTCACCTCTTTCGATTTTCTTTCTGAGAAATTTTGGCATCAAGTATGCCCCGCAATCATGCAAATTGAAGGTATGTAGTATGCCCAATGATGTGTGATTTCGTGGGCCCGCTGGCATACCGTGATTTGATTCAATTGGCATGATAACATCCACCCTACTACATGTGGAAAACCTAATATATTCCAAGCGATCCAACGTGGTACAAGTAGCATGCTAAAATTCATTCCAACAGGTGCCCAAACGCCGTACATCGCCCAAATATGATTCAAAATGATATTTTGGACTATAAACAGCATCGAACGGGGCCTATACGTTGTCGGGGATGCATAGTTGAGTGTCGGATATGCGCTAAGACCTCACAGTCAGCACAGGTGTACGCGTACGCAAGTAGCATGCTAGGAATCACCCCAACGGGCGCCCTAGCGCCATATATCGCACGGGCATGACTCAATATGATAATCCGGACTATGAGACGTACTGATTTGGGCATGGTTGATATTGGAGGTGCATGATTGAGTGTTGGGGACGAGGTGCTAGGGCCTGGCAGACAGAGTACCCGTACGCATACACAAGTAGCATGCTCGCAATTATTGCAACGGGTACCCTAGCGCCGTACATCGCCCAAATATGATTCAAAATGATATTTTGGACCATAACCAGCATCGAACGGGGCCTATACGTTGTCGGGGATGCATAGTTGAGTGTCGGATATGCGCTAAGACCTCACAGTCAGCACATGTGTACGCGTACGCGCAAGTAGCATGCTAGGAATCACCCCAACGGGCGCCCTAGCGCCATATATCGCACGGGCATGACTCAATATGACAATCCGGGCTACGAGACGTACTGATACGGGCATGGTTGATATTGGAGGTGCATGATTGAGTGTTGGGGACGAGGTGCTAGGGCCTGGCAGACAGAGTACCAGTACGCATACACAAGTAGCATGCTCGCAATTATTGCAACGGATACCCTAGCGCCGTACATCGCCCAAATATGATTCAAAATGATATTTTGGACTATAACCAGCATCGAACGGGGCCTATACGTTGTCGGGGATGCATAGTTGAGTGTCGGATATGCGCTAAGACCTCACAGTCAGCACAGGTGTACGCGTACGCAAGTAGCATGCTGGGAATCACCCCAACGGGCGCCCTAGCGCCACATATCGCACGGTCATGACTCAATATGATAATCCGGACTATGAGACGTACTGATTTGGGCATGGTTGGTATTGGAGGTGCATGATTGAGTGTTGGGGACGAGGTGCTAGGGCCTGGCAGACAGAGTACCAGTACCCATACGCAAGTAGCATGCTCGTAATTATTGCAACGGGTACCCTAGCGCCGTACATCGCCCAAATATGATTCAAAATGATATTTTGGACTACGAGAAACTAATTGTGTAGCCTTATGTGAGGGGAAATATTTTTTTGGGAATTTAACGTGTGAGTGGGTCTAGCAGCTGAGTTGTAGTTGATCCTGGCTGGATATTTGGGTGGTTGCCGCCATTAAGATGCCGTATATTCATATTAGGATGCCATGTGAGGTACATGGATGTGATATAACACTTTATAGGTCACATGGTTCCATGTATCGAGGAAGTTATGGCCGATTTGGCTTAGGGTGCGGGTGCGGGGGAAATGGTATAATTGGGCGTTGAGCGGCCACCACACCTTTCGATATGAATGACACGCTTAATGCATCTTATGCACATGGATAGCCCATGAGCACTTAAACTGACCAACTATACATACATATTGAATTCTAGAAGCCTTCGCGACCGGCATACCATGACTTATGTGCTTATGCCACACGTTCGCGCGGAGCCAATTCAAAAAAACAAATCCTCGAAAAAAACGAATTTCCGATTTCTGGCGGGTGTGGCTCATATGCCATCGCCGTGCGGGGCCGAATCCGTATCAATCACGCAAGCGAGTTGCGAAATACCTTACATACCTTCCAATTTCGAAACATGGTGGTTGGTTTGACCTCCAAGGCCTCGGAAGAGGGTCTCCCAAGGGTTCTAGTGTTCAGTACTTGTCACAGTATTGTGCGAATTAATTAATTTTCAGGCTTTGCACCCCTTGAAAGCATGCCGTATAAAAGCGTGTCTAAATCCATTTCTACTCTATAGTATCGTCGAAAACAAATCAATAGTGTCCTAAATGATTTTTCTAAGCTGTCAACTGACCGATCTAGCCTTATAAGATGGCCGCTAGAGTGATTCAACCTTAGTACTTGTGACAGTACTGTTCCACGGGGCAGTAGCCACTAAAGATATTCTGCATGAGGGAATGTTTCAATATGTGTTCAACACATATATTGCAAACGTGTTGAATGATTCATCTGATTGTAGACATATTGCACATGTACTAAAGATATTCTGCATGAGGGAATGTTTCAATATGTGTTCAACACATATATTGCAAACGTGTTGAATGATTCATCTGATTGTAGACATATTGCACATGTATTGAACGATTCCTTATGCGTGAATGTTTCAACATGTGTTCAACACATGTTCAGTACGTGTGTTGCAGGCGGTTGCAGACATATTGAACACCCCTCCAATCGTTTTGCCTTATTTCAATACATCGGGGCCCCAATTCAAAAAGCCCCCCAGAACCGACTTCTGCGATACGCGTCCAAATGCCGTGAAAACTTGTCCCCATAACGCTAGACCCTTCCTTAGATGATACCAAGTGCTAGTGGGTGAGTCTGACACCATTTGGGTGCCCATGCTAGCATACTCATTTTCGTTGTGTCCAGGCTGATCGCGGTTCAATAGTTTGGCCAATATGTTACACGTGTATTGGAATGTCCAGATATTAGCATACCGTCTTCAATATGCCTCCAATATGCCTCCAATACGTGTTCAACACGTGTATTGAACCCGTCTAGAAACGTAGGGTTTGGAGAAATCCAAAGCCTACGTCGGAGCACTTCGGATCCTGCAGATCGATGCGCCCTTCGTTCGCGAAGTGGAGCTCTCTCGAGGAGAAGATGGCGCGCCTTCCTGAAGCTTTGGATATTGGTGTTCGCACACGCAGCGCTGTTTTATCATGGGCTATGTGACAGCGATGGGGTTTTGTTTTTTTGCTTAAGGTCCGTGCGTGGGCTGCTGCGTAGGTAGCAAAAGAAGAAGGCGTAGTACCAGTAGCGATGGAAAACACGCCACGAAGACTGGAACTGGGAGTGCCCTAAAGAGGCGCAATTTGCTCTCTTCTTATTCCGATTCAGACGCAGATAACGATGCGGAGGAAGCACTAGAGGGAGCAGAAGACGCTATGGACGCTAACGAGGCTGAAGACGATGACGACGCCGATTCAGAACAGTCTGGTGGGGACAATGGTGGTGCTGCTGAGGAGGCTGCACGTGCGGAGACTGCGGAGACTCCACGTGTGGTTCAAGTAAGTAGTCACACGCGAGTAATGCTTGGAAACCTATTGCCCCAACATTATTTTTATTATTGCCTTTACAATAAAAGTGACACTCGTGCTAAGGTAGTGGAGGGGGGTAAAACGTGTATACAGGGAACACCAAAAAAAACCCCCCCGAGGGAGAGTGCTTAGGCGTAAGCGGAAGAAAGCACAAGCACACGCACAATTGAAAACACCTGCTGTGGGAGTGATCGCAAGTGACACAGCGAAAACACCATCTGTCACACCTGTACACGCCACCAGGGAGGATGCTATTCTCAATGGCTGTATTCCAAGCTCCCTGTACACGTGGGTTGAAGGGAAGCAAGTTGGGCCCTTGCGTCTTGGGTGTGAGACTCCACTTTTGCTATTGGACAAGCTCCACGACAAAGTGGCAGGGGTTAAACACGTGCATTATGTGGCTAACCGAGTGGGTATCAATCAAGTTGACTTTGCAGAAGTAGTACACACCCCCTCAGTGGAAGGGAAGAAGGGTGGTTTTGGGAAGGTGTCTGTAAAGATGTTTCTGGGTGTCCAAGTAGTGGCACTCAAGGAATTCAAGGAGGGCCACTTTGGAGACATGCTTAGGGAGCTCCTTGTATGCCATACTTGCAAGCCAAGCTAGCAGGCACGTGTTCCCACCTTTGAGATATGGGATCCGGTACTCATCAGGGCACGTGTATCCATTTCTTGTGTTCCCTTATGGAGGAAAAACTTTATGTGAGTTTGCTTGTTGAATGTAACACACTTGACTTGCCCTTGAAGAGGAACATGTGTGTTCAATTGATCGAGGCTGTGAAAGAACTGCATAGTGCAGATCTCGTACATGGTGATATCAAAGGGAACAATGTACTCGTGATAAACAAGCCACTTGGCCTCGAAGGTGTTGCTGTGTCTGTTATCGATTTTAGTCTCACGAGCACAGTAGACAAAACCACCACTGTGTATGCTCGGCTTACAGAGGAGGAGAAGGTGGAGAGATTGAAACGCGCCTACTGGGTCGCGCCAGAGCTAGCACGTGGTTTCAATAAGAGCAAAACGTCAGACATGTATTCAGTGGGTTTCCTGCTTCTTGATATATTGATCCCCAAGGGAGAAGATAAGCGCAGCGTGTATGCCGGGAAAAAAGATCTTGCTACGTATACTCCATATATGGATAGGAGTTTAGCCACTCTCATAATGAATTGTTTCCGTGAAAGAATTGGTAGACCCACAACACAAGAATTGTACTTAGCGTTTAGAGATAGTGAGATAATAGATGGTATTATGAAGTAAGGTCTCACACTTGTACATATTAAATTTAATATGAATAAACACGTTTGTGGAGTGCTCCACCTCATCCTGTAGGGTGTTTTAGAGTTTAAATAGTCTACCTTGAATGCAGGCGCGAGCACTATTGAGGGGTGGAACACCCCTCACAAGACTCCCACAACAAGAAGAGACCTGCCCTATACCCACGTCTTTAGCCCGACCTAATAGAACGTGGCAAAAAAACATGCCACTGGGGAATATCACCCAACTTGTCCAGTTTGCTGTAGAGGACTTGTGTGACGCCAACTCGAGGCACATGTTAGACTTGGTGGCCCTTGCCACCAAAACGCTCGAAGAAGCACAGGAGCAAACAAGGATCCTCAAGGAGCTTGTAAACAAGCCCACTCAAGTACATACAGGCGCCGCAGGTGGTATTGCACTGGTGCGTTGGCTTTTTTTCAACTGCTTCTTGATATGTTGAAAAGAGGGTGTCTGCACGAATGCTTCCTGAATATGCGAAACATATGTGTGTGCGCAGGGCAATACAGTGGATACCAAAACGGTTACCCTTGTAACCCGCATATGTATGGACAACCACCCAGAGGGTTGGTATTTCCAAGACACCAAGGATTGCGTACTGCTTCTCCTTGATGAACCTAGTATCCTGAAGGCTCGTACGGGTGCCACTGGAAAAGCAAAGTGGAAAGAACTTCACGAGAAGGTAATCTCGAGGACACTTGCTATATTATTTTCTTAGAGTATTTCATCACTTTTTTAAACTTCGTTTCTCACACCCACGCCACTTGCAGGTGAACCAAGCACAAAGGAACAACACGAGGCATATGGTAGCCAAAAAGGTGAAGAAGGTCGTGCCAATTATTTATAGGGAGTTCTTCGATACCGTGGAAGGAAAGCTTGCCCCAACTTCCACGATCGCCTCCCTTCAAGGTGCTTTGTGTGTGTGTGTGTGTATGCGTGTGTGCATATTTTATATGACAGTGCCTTTGTCGTATGTGCTGATTCTAAAGTGGCTGTGGAAGGCTGTGTACTTTGACAGACGGGTCGTGGCACAAGCTTGCGAACGACCCACTTGGGAATCCTCTATTTCACGAGGTGTTTCGCCAAGTGTTTCCAGCTAAGAAGTCGTCGGCCCGGGAAGAACCAACCTTATTGAAAAAGTTCACCACCAATGCCTATTACCCGCAGCTTAAGGTGGCTTAAGCCACCTTAACTTAAAGGGCTCATGGGGGCTTCTTCGGCGGTGCTTTCAAAATTTGGAGACCTGTGTCGTCAAGATCTTGAGCTGCTCTTTCTGCAGTGTCTTATCAAAAGTTTGATCTGAGTTCATCTTGACCCTCAAAATCTCGGTTGAAGTAGGGTGGGTATTTCCCAATTTTCCTTAAGATGGCTTAAGCCACCTTAAGCTAATTAGCTCACCGGGGGCTTCCTCTAAGACGCTTTCAAAATTTGGAGACCTATGTTGTCAAGATCTCGAGCTGCTCTTTCTGCAGTGTCTTGCCAAAAGTTTGATCCGAGGTCATCTTGACCCTCAAAATCTCGGTTGGAGTAGCATGGGTATGCAAAAACCGGGAAAATCGCTCAAATTTTACTCAATGTTGCACCCTCTTGGATACTTCCCAAAATTGCTCACCGGAAACTTGGGCTCGCCTAATAGTGCACATAGTGTCTAAAAGAAGACAATGTCGCCGTCATTTTGAGCTAAAAAATCTAGCTTCCGGTACCGATAGCTCCCGTAATTGAAAACGTTAAGGTGGCTTAAGCCACCCTAAATCGCTGTTAGGGTGGCTTAAGCCACCCGAAGGGTAATAGCCACCAAAACCATCGCGTTCGTTATGATGTGTGTCTATGCCAACCTGCTATGCACAGAAGGTATTGGTGGATGGGCCCTCGAGTATCTCACGAGTCACGCTCCCACCACCATGACACCACAAGAGGCACAGGTGAGTGGTTGTTTGATTGTTTTGCTCACGTTCGTGTCGAGAGGATATGCCACGTGCACTTGCAGGAGTCTTACATGGCTCTCGTGAGTCACAGGTGGATGAGTCTGGAACATGGCTTGCGCAAAGCTACTGGGAGTGGGTGCTCGACGTTGAGAAACACAACTTGAGCACCAGTACCCTGTCTCCTAAAAGCAAGATCGCTTGGCCGATACCAGCCACTAATATAGAGGAGCTGGCGGCCCTCGAGGAGCCTTTCGAACGCTAGAATTGTGGAGCTCCTTTATTTTTGTTTGCAGCACTTTGTTTCTTTCTTTACATTGAAAATACTTCGCTAGTATCTGCTAGAACAAATATTTTCAAACACCTTAAGTATGAGGTGATATTGTATAGTGCTCTTTAATTGCAATACCCACCCTTCTCCTCCTTAGTTGCAACACCCACATCTCTGCTGCATAGCTACGATGCCCACATATATGCTGCATACTTGCAGTACCCGAAAATATTTAGCGAAACTACTGTACCTGGAGTTATGTAGCAAATTTACAGTACCCAAAGTTATGCTGCATACTTGCAGTACCTGAAATTATGCAACAAAACTACACTACCTAAAGTTATGTACCAAATTTACAATACCCGAAGTTATGCTGCAATTTTGCAGTACCCAAAGTTATGCAGCAAATTTGCACAACCTGCAACCATAATGCACATAAATACGGGGGGTGCATAAATTCCGGAGATTTGCTGTATGTACCTTTTATGCAGGAGTTTTACACAAGGTGTATACACCCGTAATTATGCGGGTGCTGCAAGCATAATGCGCATATATGCGGAACCCATCTCAAAGCCGAATTTCTACGTAAGTTATGCAGGGCAAAAAAACCCGGATGTTGTGAGATATAATATAACGTATTATATCGGGCGGTCACTGAATAGTTCATCATACAAGTGTAAACTGATTATAAAGGTAAACGAATATAAGGTGTCTGTGACCTACGTAGGGATCTGTCACCTAGTACTGTACGAGTACTGGTACAGCTAACGGGAGTCAGATAAGTTATGACCTACGGGTCACTGAATCCAGCACACCACCCTGTGACTGTACGTAGTGCTGTTACAGGTGGCAGAGAGCGGAGCACAGACAAAGCAAAATGTTCCGAAACAACAAACAGCTAGGAGCTGGAAACTGCTAGAGGGAGGCCTGTGCTTTAGCCAGGGCGGTCCCTTTCTAAAACTGCTGCTAGGATACTGCTTGCAAGCTAAGTTCCTACAGCTCAATTTCGCAGATACTCAGCCACTTTGAAAGTGGTCTACAAAGTTGCAGAGTTCACCAGAGTTGAAGAAGTTGTCAGTGTCAAAGAAGTTCAACCAGAACCAGAGTCCAGAAGTCATAATCCAGAACCAGAGTCCAGAGACCAGTGTCCAGAACCAGAAGCCAGAACCATAATCCAGAAGCCAAGACCAGAAACCAGAGGCAGGAAAAGATTCGTAGAGCAAAATCAGGAATTCCGAAAATTGAAAATCAGAATTCAAACCTGCCGAAACCAAAGATGGAAAAGAAATGTCGAAAGTAAAATAGTACGGCAAGGCAGGCAGACTGTTGGCAGTCACCCCAGTGGGATGTACCGCTGCGGTGAATTCAGGGGCTCGATCGAGCACCACCGAACCCTGAACCGCTGACACACATGCAAGACACATGAGTGCGGGCAGGGCTAGAGATGCAAAAGAGGAGACCCTTGGCAATGTTGCCACACCGACACGTGACCGTGTAGCCGGTGGGGCCGAGGGAATCTCGTCTCCGGAAAAGGAATAGCTGTCGGAGCCGTCGTCATCGTCGATCACGGAAAGCTCTCCCGGGTGATTCGAGCTGTGAGAAGGCTCAATCGAACACAAATGAAGGGAAGGGTCAGGGCATCCGGGCATCACCCGGTCCATAAAAGACACTCGTAGCGGTTCCTCGAAAGGAGAACCGAAAGAAGCGGGGTCCGATGCCGAAACAGGGTAAAGTCCAGCGTCGATCTCGCAATTGGCAGGTGGTGGTTGCGCATCGCACACCACCTGCGGCACAGACAAAGTGCCGATGTGCAGTGGTGGTTGCTTACCAGCTGTGGTAGCACCACCGACCTGTGCAGCCGTAGCCGCAGACCGCAGGGACTCGAGTACCCCCCGTGCATCTGATAGCACATCTCCCATGCCGGCGCCCGAAGCACCATGACCCAAGCCCGCATAGTGTGCACGCAATCCCACGTCGTGCCGTACCGGGTAGGTGAAAGGCTCAGGATCGGTACGCACCAGCGGCTGTTCGTGCTCATGGCACAAGTCAGCGAACTCTTCGTCGTTCTCGTTGTCGAAGGCGGTTTGAAAGGCCGAAACGACCTCGTCTAGGTCCATGGCGGCATCCCGTAGGTCCACATCGCACGAACCACACACCTCAGGGCAACGTGCAGTGTCGTGAAAGTGCCCAGGGCAGAGGGGGCACTCCTGAACGAAGGCCGAGGATGCGGAGTGAAAAGAAATGCTCCTAGCACCCAGCGGCTTCATGCCTTGAGGCCAATTCCCGCCCTTCGGGAGCGGGGATGCCGCGAAGCGCTGCTTCCAACCCACGTGACGATTACGTCCGTGAAACTTACCGTCGGTCCGACGGTTTCGTTCGTCGCGCCACTTGGACGGTGGAAACTTTACACCACCGCCCCCATGCCTACGGTGAAAATCACCCCGTGGCGGCGGTGTGTCGGGTGCAATCCCGCGCTCGTCATGACGGAGGGAGGTGAGTAGGGTAGAGGCCTCACCAATGATACGAGCGAACTCCTCAAGGAAGTCCGAGATGTCACCCTGTCCGTCACCTGCGTAAGCCAATCCGAGAGGCGTGTGCGTCGGGACAGGCGCGGCTGTCTTGGGGCGGGTGGGAGGGCCATTAGGGTTCGCACTCCACCACACCTCTAGAACGTGAGTGTACACCTCCTCGATGCTCACCTTCGCCAACTCGGTGTCCAGGCGAAGCGGGGTAATTACCTCCTTGTAAAACCCGACGTCCAGTGCCGCAAGGAGTTGCCTTTTGGCGGCTTCGTCGTCCAGGGGGCCCGCTCCGCTAGCCGCGATGGCCTTCAGGCATTCGTCAAATTGCGCGACCAAGGGTTCAGGGTCGTTAGACGAACCAAAAGAAATGCTTAAAAGCTCCTCGTGGTGGCGGAGCGGCCGATGCCCAGGCGGCAGAAGCCGCTTGGTGATCTCCAGCAAGGCACGCTTGCCGTCACGCGGAGAAATTCGGGCCGAAGCGTCAACCCACCTTCGAGCTGGAGAATGTGGCGTTGTCAAAGAGACCAACGCACGAAGTAAAATGTCGTTGAAGATCGGGTGAACCTCCTTGGTGACGTCCACGAGGTCAAAAATGTCCTCGTTGGCGCTGTCCTTGTTGACAAACGATGCTTCCAAGGCAGTGACCAAGGAATCCCAAAGAAGTTGTCGATGTGGTTCACTTCCGGAAAATGAGGACGCCTTAGTACCTAAGGTGTCCTTCGCAACACGCTTCACAACGTCAATGTCCCAAGACGATTGCAAAACGGCATTGCTGCGTGTCCTGTCAGCAGCAGCGAGTGCGACATTCGCTGACTGCGGGGTGCTCTTGTAGCGAGCACCCACGTTCCTAGCAAAAATTGAATCTAGGCGCATCCTAGCGCCCATGGCCGGTGTTCCAACCGAGGATGAAGTCATCAGATTAAATTCCTATAGGAGGGGGGTTGGGGAAAAGGCGAGTGTCAAATTGTAGAGTGGCGGGCGACCGTAATGCAGTTGCGGAGTGAGGAGAAGAAGGGGTCGAACGAAATCAACGAAGTCGGATACGCGGCGGCCAAGGAGTTGTTGACAGGGGTGATCAAGTCCAGTCTAAAACAAAATCCAACGCGGACACTCGAAGAAGTTGTCGAAAGTCCCAACTCGCAATCTCACCGCAACATAGTGCAAACCGCGCGCCCTAAAGTGGCCAATTCAACATCTCGCAAGGCCCCAACGCCCCGCCAAGTGGAAAAGCTTAGCCAATCATGGCAAAGTCAGCAGTGATAAAAGCGGGGTAATACCCCATAACCTGTGAGATATAATATAACGTATTATATCGGGCGGTCACTGAATAGTTTATCATACAAGTGTAAACTGATTATAAAGGTAAACGAATATAAGGTGTCTGTGACCTAGGGATCTGTCACCTAGTACTGTACGAGTACTGGTACAGCTAACGGGAGTCAGATAAGTTATGACCTACGGGTCACTGAATCCAGCAGATGTCAGGCAATGAGACGTGCGTGCAAGAGATGAACCGAAAGCCACGAGAATAACATTAGATGGAATATAAAGTTATTCTCTAGGAACTGTCACGTGTGACGCACCAAACGTGACAAACCGGGATATCGATATCGAGGTCGATCTCGACTGTCGATACCGATATTCCAACATTTTCTCTACCTTGTGACTTGGCATGTTCACACCACGGAATTCGTGTTTCCGCCCAATCCGCTTCCATCCCCATCGTGCATCAGCTCCGCGACCTGCTAATGTTTTTTTCCCGACGTTGGTGGCCGACACGTCCTTCCTTAGTGCCTAGCCGCTCCTGCTTCCATGCCATGTGGAATGCTTCCCGCTCTTGTAGACAATCATGAATCAGGGGAACAGACTCTTGTAGATCGTTCCGAAGGCGTTGCCTTTGTGTTACTCATCGACGTGAATGTTTTATTATTATTTTGGGTGTTCACGTTCCTCCACCGCAACTTTCTTTTTGGCAGGCTTCGTCGCCGATCCCATAAATGCCTGCATGATACTTGACATGCTGACGCAGAGTTCAAGCGAATATTCGTTGAGCAGGCTGCGCACAAAACGAAGCATACTGCATAGGAACGACGTGCATGAACGTCTGAAAGTTAGTACAGTGACACCTCCACGTACAAACGGTCCCCCGAAATAATCGACCAGCCGATCGCGATGGGACCGATCCCGAAATAAGACCACATTTCGAAGGTCAAGGTGTCAAGTTCGAAGGCGTCAAGGTGTCACCTCGCCTCCGCATCGGCCAGGCCAGGGGGGTAGAGTTCGACGGTCAAGGGGGGGGCTAGGTAGGTGGGGGGACCTTGCTCCTGGTCGCCAAGTCCCAAGTCCCCCCCCACTTGCGCCCCGCTTGAAGCCCAGCCCCCCACCTTCCGCGCCGCCGCCAAGTCCAATCTGGGTTCCGAAACACCATATGTTATTTCCAAAAAATTCCATCAGGGAAGACCACGATATATTGCCAGGCGCCTATCGATATAATTTATGTCATCCACCCTATAGTATACAGTAAGCCTTTCTATACCGCAGGATCATGAACTTCAGATGCCATAATTCTTTATTTCTTATATCTTGAGGAATTGTGGATTTCTAGCATAAGAATTGAAGAATCTGAGGATGCAGGATCGCCCGGTCGGGTGGGTGATGGAAGGGTGGATGCGATGAGCTCACGTCAAATCGAAGAAAAATGTTGTGCTCTTGCGAGAGAGAGAGCTCGACTGGAGAGGCTCTCGTCTGCAGAGGTATCGTCTCTGCTCGTCTGCTTGATCTGCATTACAGTACAGTATTGCGGTCAAGTGAAACCAGTAATAAAAAGCCCACATCCAATCTATCGTCTGGTGGATTCTCGCGATAATATCTGACTAGACTCGTTTGTGTCGGCCCGAGACTTGAAGGGGATGCTAAACGTGTGCGGCTGACAGATTTCATACACCACAAGCATCAATATGGAATCTGCCGAGGTACCGTCTTCCTTCGCGATCCTAACTGCATTTTCATGCCAGCCAACATCATAGTTTGCAGTAGTTTATGGCAACGCTACAGAGAGCGACAGCACAGCGCGTTCATCCAGCTTGAAGTTCCCGGAGGTTGCCTGCCGTTGTCCGCTTCATCTTATGCGGAAGTTTTTGGAACTAACCTTTTAGGTGTTGGACTCTGTGGGCTCCGCTTCGCTCAGTGGTTCCAACTATGTGATTGGCTGCATAACGCGGGCGCGGTCGGCTTCGACTCTTCCTCACAAACGGTGGAGCCTCGTGACTTCGACATGGTGAGTTGGCGCTCCCAGCCTCCTCTACCCGGGCGCCCAAATCGAGCAATGCTGAGTTATCTGCTCTCCGTCCGGAGTCTGGTGTGGGTGTTCCAGGCTGGCTTCGAGGCGATCCGCGGCTTGGCAGCGCTCCATGACCTGGCCGCCGAAGACGTTCTCATGTCTATCCCGCTGTATTGCGCAGTCGTCGCCGAAGAAGTACGCCCTGCGCAACTTGTGCCGTTCAAAGTCCCCTAGCGCTACGAGTGAGGAATTTGTTGTTTGGTCGCTTCTAGACCCGACATGCGACGGCCCCTTGTGAGCTTCAAAAGCGAACACGCTGTGATTGTGCATACCCTTGGCTTCGACTCCGACACGCTGCGAAATGTGGTAATGAGACTGTTTGTGTCGTCACTGCTTCTGGCTAGTGTTGCTCTTGGAATCAAGGGCTGCTCAGGATCTTAGGTTGCCGTGGCTCCCATATTCTCCCTGCTGAGCTCGCAACTGGCATCGCGGGCTCTGGCTCAAGAGGCAATGCAGTTATCATGGCCCTCTTCTGCGTGTCGAGCGATCGACCGACACCGTTGCCTCGGAGTTAGGAGGCATTCGGAGAATGTGGACGCCATTTCATATCTGACTGATTCATGGTTAGACAGATTGCCGAGCCGTTCGAGGGAGCCCCATGGGGCGTGCGGCTGGCGGCGTGGCTACTCCAGGAGGAGGCCAAAGGTGACATCCTTCGACGCAACGTGCCAAAGCACTGAATCTTTTCGCCGACCACAACAGCAGATCGTGTCGTGGGATCGCACAAACCGCTGATCCGTAGACTGCCTCACTAGGCGGGGTAGGCTGCCTCACTAGGCGGGGTAGGCTGCATTACTAGGCGGGGTAGTAGGCTGCATTACTAGGCGGGG
>LGRX02030736.1:0-49149 GCA_001247695.2 Cymbomonas tetramitiformis | reverse complement strand
GCGGAAGGCATTTTGGGTTTCACTATAAAATCGATATCTCGGGATGCACGACCATCCATCAGGCATATGATGGCTCCCTGAGCTCATAACAAATATATCTATCATTTAAAATGCTCAGCATCAGCCCATCTCGACATGAACCGAAAATATGTAGGGTATTTCATATCACGCGGAAGCCATTGTGATCTTCATTATAAAATCGCTATCAATGGATGCACCGCGATGCATCATGCATATGATGGCTTCCTGAGCGCATAACACATAAATCTATCATTTGGAATGCTCAGCATCAGCCCATCTCGACCGAACCCGAAATTATGTAGGGTATCTCTTATTACGCGAAACTGCGGAAGGCATTTTGGGTTTCACTATAAAATCGATATCTCGGGATGCACCGCGATGCATCATGCATATGATGGCTTCCTGAGCTCACAACACATAAATCTATCATTTGGAATGCTCAGCATCAGCCCATCTCGACCGGAACCGAAAATATGTAGGGTATTTCATATCACGCGAAACTGCGGAAGCCATTGTGAGCTACACTATAAAATCGATATCTCGGGATGCACCGCGATGCATCATGCATATGATGGCTTCCTGCGCATAACACATAAATCTATCATTTGGAATGCTCAGCATCAGCCCATCTTGACCGGAACCGAAAATATGTAGGGTATTTCATATCACGCGAAACTGCGGAAGCCATTGTGAGCTACACTATAAAATCGATATCTCGGGATGCACCGCGATGCATCATGCATATGATGGCTTCCTGAGCTCACAACACATAAATCTATCATTTGGAATGCTCAGCATCAGCCCATCTCGACCGGAACCGAAAATATGTAGGGTATTTCATATCACGCGAAACTGCGGAAGCCATTGTGAGCTACACTATAAAATCGATATCTCGGGATGCACCGCGATGCATCATGCATATGATGGCTTCCTGAGCTCACAACACATAAATCTATCATTTGGAATGCTCAGCATCAGCCCATCTCGACCGGAACCGAAATATGTAGGGTATTTCATATCACGCGAAACTGCGGAAGCCATTGTGAGCTACACTATAAAATCGATATCTCGGGATGCACCGCGATGCATCATGCATATGATGGCTTCCTGAGCTCACAACACATAAATCTATCATTTGGAATGCTCAGCATCAGCCCATCTTGACGGGAACCGAGAATATGTAGGGTATTTCATATCACGCGAAACTGCGGAAGCCATTGTGAGCGGTTCACTGTAACATCGATATCTATTGATGCACCGCGATCCATCGGGCATGTGATGGCTTTCTAAGCTCATAACACAGGTATTTATCATTTAGAATGCTCGGCATTAGCTTATCTCGGCCGGAAGCGAAAATCCGTAGGGTATTTCATGATGTGCAAAACTGCGGAAGGAATTAAGGGTGACGTTGTTACTTACTTTGTATATCACGCCACATATGTGTGTGTGGGTATGTACTTAGACACATTTACAAGCCCACACAAGAACTATGTTACCAAATAAAGTGTAGGATAGTCATCATGTAGCAAACTGATTAAATAGTAAAATATGCTGCATATGCCAAATGTTAACATGTTTTAAGAGTTATCTCTCAGCTCAACCGCTGGGTAACCCAGTGAGGTCAATAGAGGAGATATTATGCAACATATGAATGATGCTTGGCTACACAAGTGATACGAATTCTAACACAACAAGATGGTACAATGAACACTATAATACTATTTACATATTTTGTTCCTACAACTAGGCATCGTACAACCTACGTGATGCTTTAGAGGAAGGGGGTGGCGGTGTTGCTTGAACTGTGGTGCGGTCATCGCAGGATGGATCTCGCGATGACCGCATGGACAGGAACTTCGCTACAGCAACTAAATGCACCCCCCTCTCCTTCTCCAACCGTTGCAACTCCTTGTTCCCTAACACCTTATGAAAGGCAGTTTGGGGAGTTGCAACGGTCTGTGGTCGACGGCGATTCTTCACCGGTTGGTTTTCACCGACTCTAATTTTCAAACCAAAGCTAGGCCGGTTTCCAAAACAAGATTTGTCACTCTTCAAAAACCCATATCTGTGGGTTCCCTGCCGAGTTTGCGCGACAAGTGCGGGAATCTTGCGGGGAAAATGTGTTGGGCTGTCAGCAAAGGCAGGAGTGCTCGTGCAGCAGCTCTCCTCAACGTCCGAGCAAAAGGCCGAAATATCGCCGTCTACATCTTGTTCACCCCCCTCTCCAGCAATAGGGACATCACGAGTGGAGGGAGTGTGTGCGTCAACCCGGTCCGATTGAAGCTGCACCTGGGTGCTCCAATTTCCGTTTCCCGAGATCGATGGGCTCTGAGCGCTGTCGTCAAAAGTGTTGGGTGTCGGACTGTCCAGCCCTTCCGCCGGCAGTAAGTAGTATGTTGTAGCGTTTGACGACAAAATTTTCCCCCACCAACAAAACCCTAGGCTGCGCCTAGGGTTGGGGAAAAATCTTATCGCCAAACCCTACAACATACTACTACCATCCAAACCCTAGACAATTCCGGTGAGCTTCCGGTGAAATTTATCCGGTCCGGTGAGCTTCCGGTGAGCTTCCGGTGAACTTATCCGGTTCGGTGAGAGTTTCCGGTGAAAATAAATATAAATATGATAAATTTGATAAAATTATAAAAAAGAATTTATCATAAATAAAATAAAAATAATAAGAATAATAAAATGTAAATACGTTAAAATAAATCTAAATATAATTTATTAAAAAGTTACGACACAACTATATTTTCTTGTGTAATCGAAGGTTGTCGACTTAATTCTAATACAAATCGAAGTACATCAGCACTTGTCGAAAAATTTCCATTTAGTGAACTAATTTGAAGTTCGAGATTATTGTTTCCAATAACATTAGATGAAGCTACCAAACTGAAAGGGTTACTTATTCCAGTAAATATAGCAAGACCCGAGCATTTTAGAATATATTCGTCTCCAATAATATTATTGACACCTTCATCAGCATGTTGAATTTTGAATTTTACAGTATCTTTATTTAGTTCGTTAGCTTGTAATTGAAATAAATACATTGCACTAAAAGTGTTTTCTGCAAATTCTAAAATACGAATACTTTGTCCGGATATTGGATTATTTCTTGGAAAATTTCTTATATCAAGATTTTGATATTGTAAAGTTTTTGTTTCAAAGACGTCTTTTACCGTAACTTTGCCGTTAGCTCGTTCAATATCATTTGTTGTTCCTTGTACATCAAGCCATTTTGAACTTCCCCCACTCGGAGCATTTCCATTAACGGTTGTACATTGTAGATTTTTACAAATCAAATCTTTACCAAAAGAAGCCATTTTTATTTTATAATATAGAATAAATATAATATATAAAATTACAATTTAAAATCAGGTTTAATCCAAACCAATAATCCTGAACCCGAGGTTGTTATAACTTTACTTTCCATACATACGCCAATAATTCCAACATTATTTGTAGTAATTTGTGAAGAATTGACTGAACCTCCCGAAGCACAACCTAACATTTGACCTTTGACATAACTTCCATCAATAGCTTTGCAAGTTGTAAAACCTTTTGTACAAACAAAACAAGAATTCCCTGTGTTTGAATTTTGAACACAAACACCAATAGGCATGCAATTTTGATTAGATTGACTTGCCGAAGCTGCATATATTTTTACACCATTTACATCTGAAAAATCATCAGAAAATTGAACAATATCTCCGGCACTTATTGTACCTCCGGTATTATTTTCAAAAGTAAATACGTCACCTGTATGAGGAACCGGACTCGATGGTAATGAAGCCGTGTATGCATTTGTTAAATTTGTTAATGGAATACCTATGGTTGTCAATGATGATGTTGGCGTTGTATACGCCCAGTCGATGCTATTAACAAGTCGTATAGCACTACAATCCAAATCTCCGGTCAAATTAATGTTAGAACCGCTGTTCCCAACCGCTAAAACCTGCGAAAGACTTCCAATACTTCCAGAATTTATTGCACCGGTTCTAACTTCATTTGATGCAGAATCATAATATAATTGTAAATTTTCTGAACTAACATCAGGACTTGCCCTAATAGGTCTAATATAACACGAATTATTTACACCTGCATTAAGTTCAAAACCGCTTGCGTTTAAAATTATCGTATTATCAATAGCCGTAGCACTTTGAGCAGAGTTTTGACCGGCCAAAGCCCCAATATTGATTGAATTCTCGCCAGCCAAATATTCCCCACTATATTTACCAATATTGACTGAATTCTCCGAAGCAAAGTTTTGACCTGCATCGTCCCCAACGTTTACAACGTAAGCCTTACATTGATTATTACCGGCTCCGCTACCTATACATATTGAATCGTTTAAACAATTGAAAGCTCCACTATTCCTACCTATCAAAACCGAACGTTCTGCGTTTGTGAAACCATCATTTTGAGTTGATTCCCCAATAGAAACCAAACCATCACCGGAAGTACCAGCCCTAATTCTAAATAAATTTCCATCACATTCTTCCTGATTTATTATAAGTTTTCCAATTCCGGTAAAAGAAATATCGTTTGTTGTAGATATTGAGCCACGTGTGGTTACATCTTGTAATGTTGAAGTATCAGGTTGCACCGGTAAATTAGTCAATTGACTTCCGTTACCAATAAACGAATTTGCTGTAATGTTAGTCGTTGTAATAGGAGAAATGTCACAAACATTTTGAAGAGATTGATTTTCGGCAGGATACGGTAAATTTTGAAGCAAAGAACCGTCACCAATAAATTTACCAGAATTCAAAGTAATATCACCTGTGTTTAAAATCAATGGACCATCATTAAGGAGCACACCGGCTCCATTCGGTTCTATATTCAATGTGGTTTGCATAAATGACCATTCATTTATACCGGTGTCTCCAATTTTCAAGCGAGTTTGAGAAACTGGGTCATTTGATTTAATTTCAAAAGAACTATCAAGTTCATCTAAACCTATCGAAAATTTTGATTTACTTGCAGGATTATTTAAAATAAAATCATAAAAATTAATATTATTCACTAAATTTAAATCACCATCAGTTTGTAATTTCATAAATTCTCTTTGATTATTTACATCTGAATTATCAATAAATGAAATATCTCCACGGTATAAAAAATCTGAAGCCATATGAATTGTTTGACAAGGGTTTGAATTATCACCTATTTGATTTACATTTAATTGATTAATTGTTAATGGGTCGGGAACGGTAGGATTAGGACCAGGGTCGGTTACATTGTTTAAAGTTGTAAGAAATACATTTTTACCGAAACTAGTCATTATATATTATATCATATTATAAAATTTTAGGGTTTTATTTTAAGATTTCTGTTTACATCATAATAAACTTGTCCACCTTGTAAATTTCTTGTTACGCCATTTATAACAAAAGTTGCATCATCAGTTGACTCGGGTAAACCAAAAAATCGAACGTCGCTGATAAATTTGTTTTCGTCAGTAGGAAATATATGTAAAAGCTTATCTTGGTCACCTGAATTTTGATTGTATGCTCCAATAATCATACCGGTACCCACATTTATAGTTTTGCTTAAAATCAATTCTTTTCCAAAAGACGACATTGTATATAATATTACACAAAGAAAGAATTTGCGGGTTTTAAAATAGGATTATTTAATGGATGCTGTTCGGGAAAGGTAAACATTGAAGTTTTCAAAGTTGGTTTATCTCCATGTCCAAAAATATAAGATTTATATCCAGCTAATTCATTTACATTTGATATTTTTGCTGGGGGTAAAGTTATATCATTAATCGATTTACAAGGTAATTGTTGCATCAAAGGCGGTCTAAACCCTGACATTTGCAATAAAGATGGAGGTAATTCAGCCTTAATTTTGCCTATACGTTCGCCTAAACTTGTGGAAGAGATATTTGGTTGAAATCTGTTCATTCTTTTTTTATTTATATTAATAAATAAAACATTTAAACAATCAATTCAATCATACGTCCCACACCTACGCGCAAAACGCTTGTACATGCACAAAATACAAATACTTCATTATTTGTTAATAGATTTTCGGTGGTATTTGTACCTTCACTAGTCTCTAAATACATCATTGTGTTAAGGCTACGACTATCAAGACCTGATAAATTTCTTACACCCATATCACTAGGCATATTCATTCGAATCATAAAAGTAAAATAATGATTTACCCAAAACTATTAACTTTACAACCACATTTAGTCATATATTGGTCCGCTTTAGCGACACACATTGAATTGAAATATCCTAATGCATCGCTACGGTAATTAGGAATATAAAGATTATTTACATTAAATTGTCCACTCCCAAGCCTTCCACTTTTAAAGTCGAAATAACTTGGTATAAATGTAGGACCTATTTTATTGTCAATTTGAATCAAACCTTTAGATTTAGTTTGATAATCTCCTAGACGTTGCACAGCATAAATTTCGTCGATAGATTGCGAACTTAAACTGAATCGTGTAGATTTATTCATACCGTCGTGAGAAGATGTAAAACTATAATAATTCTTAAAGGGAATTTCGAGGAAACCATCTCGTTTTAATTTTGCATCCACAGCCGAATCATAAACTCCATTGGAAAATGTGATAGTTTCAATTGTAAAATAAAGTTTTTGCAAAGTAAATCTACCATTAGAGATTAAAGCTTGTTGACCGGCGTCGGTTAAACTGTTTCCTAAACCAAGGCTATTTTGAACAGCTCCTAAAACTTCAGGACCGTGCAAATAAAATCGAAGTTGAATAGGTGGCAAAAGAGATGTATCTAAATAACTCGGCTCGCTCTCTCCTATAAAGCTTCTAAATTCTTGAATTATAAAAGGTCGAAATGTTTTATAATAATTAAGGTCTGTAACTTCAATTTCTTGGTTTTGCAAAACTCTTTGATAACTAATTTCTTTATTTAAAGTAGTTTGTAAATTGTCTAAAACGGTGGAAACCGTAGAATAACCATTAAAACCACTTTGGATTTGGATTCCGCCGGCTGTCACTTCTACCCGAGAGATTAATTTGTCGAGTCCATTAGGAAGCATTGTTCTCAAAAAATCAGCACCTCCCGGAATGGCAATATTATTTTCGTTCGCTTGAGCTTCACAATGCATCGAAAGTGATTTTAAATTTATAATTACGTTTGACGGAAGATTTAGAGTGATTGTAGAATTATTTGTTGCGGTGTCTTGATTTGTGGTTTCAAGCCTAAAATAATTAGTGCTATAGCCGGAAACTTTTTGAAGTGCGTACGCAAGAGTTAATGGCAAAGACATTCTTTTATATATAATATATTAGTAACATAAATAAAAAATTTTAAAATTGTGAAAGTTCTTTGATAATGAGAGACATTGAATATGAAATAGAACCGTCCCGTGCTTCCGTTGGGGAAACTAAAGGTATAGGTCTATTTTTTGAGTCGGTTAAAACAAATTTTAGTTCGGTTAATTGTGAACCTGAAATATCTATAGAAAAATTGTCATTGGGATTTAGGAAATCTATAAAATTTGTAGTTAAATCATTTGGTAAAAGTATTTTAGCAAAAATATCACTGGATATCAATGAAGTTGAATCACTACTTATAGCACTTAAATTTGTAGATTCGACATTATTTGTGGGCAAAGATGTTATTCGTAAATAAAGAGCATCATTTGTTTGTAAATTACAAGGATAATAACTTTCAAATACCGTGTCCGGTGTTATTATTTCAAATAAATCAATTAATTGAGAAACATTTGATAAATTACTAGTTCGTCTATTAACACGTCCACCTAAAATTTCGTCGGCGTCGTTATATTTACTTGGACCTATAACTTTTGTTTGTAGTTCAGCTTGTAAAGGATTGTTTGCATTGAATTCATTTCTAACTGAAAAAGAAACAAACTTAATATTCGGAACTGCAATTGATAAAGTAATTTTAAACTTATTTTTATAATTAACAGGGTTACCATTATATTCTACGGTAACCGTTCCGGTATATGCAAATTCATTATCTAAAACTGCTTTTATATTTGTACTTAAAACTGTTTCTAATTGAGGTAATTCTGTATAATTTGCAAAAGGAATTTCTACGGGAAATAATTTATTAGCATTAGTATTACCTATAAAGAATATTCCATTAAAATTATTAATAGTATACCATGTTTTAGCAGCCGAAAAGGAATTCAAGACAACACGTAATTTACTTGTAGCTCTATAATTTAATAAAGCTGTAGGTATATTTACATCTATTCTTCGAGAATCACCTGCCGAATTTTCTTCACTATTTAAATATATAGTTCGTGATGAAATTATATTATTCATTATCTATACTAATAAAAGATTGAATTTTAATATTTGCTTCCGTGTCCCTAAATTTTGGTTTAGAAATTTCGATATTTCCATTGGCTAATTCAGTGTAATATTCGGTTCTATTTAAATAATCATCGACTATAAGTTCAATATGTGCTTTGGGAATATTTTTGAATATTCTTTCGGCTTCCACAATTAAAAGATCTTTTTCAATATTCATTTTAAATTAAATGTTCTTTTATATTTATTAATATTTTTTTCTAATAAATTGTAAGGTTTCAAAAAAAGTGTTCCAATCTGAGAATTAATACTATAGTAATATATCTTTACTTTGGAACTAACATGTTTATGGATTTATTACACCAACCTTTTGAGGTGTTGAACTATTTCCGTCATACTCAACATATCTAATTCCCTTTTTAAAATTACCTGAATTTATTTCTCGATTTTCATAACTTACACCGGTTGTTGGAGAAAATAATTGTTTATCTTGCTTGTTTCTTCCCGTGATTTTTCTAATTTTTTTTGTAATAGGGTCATAACTAGGAACTTTGTCTATATTTCTTTCTTCGATTGGATGCAATCCTAAATATTTCCTTAAATAATTCTTTTCTTCAAAACTTTCTTTTACACCCATTGTATCCATAAAATCTGTAAAATTAATAGGTTGTGCTTCATTTAACAATGCACCTTCTAAAACACCTTGGGTTGTTCTAAAGTAATGCTCATCTTTTGAATTTGTAGGTTGGTAATAGCCAAAATAACCTCCCATCACTGAACCGCCTATAGCATTTGCAAAACCAAATCTTGACCTTGCCGTTGAAACCCTTTCAGTTTTTGGGTAATTTTCGGTGTACATTTGTTCAATATCATGCAATTTCGTAAGATTATTTTCAGTTCCGGGTTTAGGATTTACATGTATAATTTCATAATTAGAATTTGGATGTGGTTTAATTCTTGCCGGTAACGAAACTAAATCTCCTTCCGTTGAATAAACATATTGTTTTTCGGTTGGCGTGTTCACAGGGTTTTGCAAGGGATTAATTGCAGGGTTAAAATGATGACCTTCGACATTATATTTTTCAGCAATAAAATTGCTTTGTCCGGAACCATTTGAGTGACCCGTTACGGAAATTTTGTAATTATTTCCATATTTTTTAAAAACATTTTCATATCTTTGAGAAGCTTCGTTATATCTTTGAGTTGAGCGTTGATTACCTATACTTGTCAATAAATTGACATACCAATCTTCTACATTTTTCAATCTATTAGGGTCTTTAGCAATTGTATCTAATTTGAAAAATTCTGCGTCGCTCCCTCGATATGCAATTATTACCTCTTTATTTAAAGTATTGACTAATGTCACAGAATTTCTGCCGCTTAATAAAGGGTCTATTTGGAAATTTGGAAGTTCTTTCATTATTTTATTTAATTTTGCCTTATTGTTATAGCTAATAGCATAAGCCGAATTAGCGGCTAAGGCATATTTTTTTTGAGTAGGATTATCAAATTCAATTTCATTTTCCCCAAGAAAATTGTTTAACACTTTATTAGGTAATCTTTTGAAATCTGTGTGGATTGCATTTAATAATTCTGCAGATTGGTTTTTAGTTTTTTGAGAGGTAAAGTCATTATTTTTAATTGTAGGAATTTGTTTAAATGGTGAAGCTTCTTGAAACTTATTTTTGAATTTTATGTGTTTATTACTATTTTTAAAATGTGTATCATTCACAATTTTTGCTTTTTGACAAAAAAGATTCGAAGGATTATTTTCACAAAATGTATACATAAATAAATTAATAATTTTATTTTAAATTAAATTTCCTCTAATACGGAGAGTGACTTTCATAACATGAGGTCTTGCTTTAAATTCTTAATAATTTGTGCTTGGAGAAAAAAAACTAGTTTGGTTACGATTACGTCTTTCACGACCGTCATTTTCGTCGACTTCCATTTGTATTTCGGGACTTTGTGCTATAAAATCTAATCTACGTTGACTTGTTGGACTGCGAGTCCTTTGATTGCGAGGTTGTTGACCGGACCGTTCCATTGAACGACCTCTATCAAATTCGGGAGTTTCAAAATCTAAATTGCGTGCATCATTCCCGGAATTGTTTGAATAAGATTCGTCATCATAATCTTCATCACTTTCAGTTTGATTGTCAAATCTTGAAGGGGAATCATGAAACACATCTTCTTCATTTGCATTGTAAGTTGGAAATTCAAAAACGTGCTTTAATTCTTTTGTTAAATGCATGGGATTAATTATGCTGTTCGTTAAATCAAAATAAAACATTTCTGGATTTTTATTTGGCGCTGTCATGCTATAACTGTTTTTAGAAAGATTTCCATAACTTTTGAACATTTTTTCAGTATTTGGAAAATTATTTTTGATTCCCATCATTTTCAAACATTGTTGTTTTGTATAAGCGTCGGTTAATTGAGGTCTCATTTAATTTTAAGGTATTATATAAAATAAATAAATAAATTTATTACTTTAATGTGTGAAATACATAATGCAAACTGTTTTGATATTTTGCCCCAAATAAAGGATCATTCCGTGGATTTATTCATTTTGGACCTTCCTTATAATCAAACGGCTTGTAAATGGGATAAAGAAATAATAGATTTAAATTTGTTGTGGAAACATTTGAAGCGTATAGGTAAAGATAAGACATGTTATATTTTTCTAACCACAACTAAATTTGGACATAAGATAATTGAAAGTAATAAAGCATGGTTTCGATATGATTTAGTATATTTTAAGAGTATATCTTTAGGATTTTTTCATGCAAATCAAATGCCATTGCGAAGTCACGAAATGATTTATATATTTTATAAAAGACTACCTACATTTAACCCGCAAAAAACTCCCGGAAAACCATATTACAAATCGAGTGCAAATACTACTAATATATATACCAAACATTGCGCTCGATTACCGACCAAATGTGAAGACGGTTATCGATATCCAAAATCAGTTTTGAAATTTTCTAACGGAAATTACAAAAGCAAACATCCATGTTCAAAACCAATCGAATTAATGGAATACTTAATTAAATCATATTCAAATGAAGATGACCTCGTTTGTGATCCTTTTATGGGTATTGGATCTAGTTTAATTGCTTGTAAAAACAATAATCGAAAATACATAGGGGTTGAATTAGACTCGACTTTTTACAACATTTGCGTAGATAACTTACAATAGCGCACAAAAAAATTAACTTTAAGAACACATACACACTAGGTAATAATACATTGTACTACTTGAAAATGTATTACACAATCAAATCTACCTTTATTGAAGTTGAAGCTATTGCTTGCAAGCATGATGACTCAAGGGTGTTCCTTAAAAGAATAGATGATGGAACCTATTTGAGTGCTCATGAAAATCATAAACATATATATTGGAGTGAGCATGCTTATGATTGGGAAATGTGGAAACTTGATGAAGATAATCATTTACAATCCATTCACAACACATATGCATGGTATGATGAGAAGCAAATGGAATATTGGCAATGTCCTTTAAGGAAATGGTCAACAATGCAACTTATTCCAAAAAACAATGAGCCAAAATTAATTAGTGATGATAATTATGTTAAATACCTAATGCAAGAAATTGAAAATATATTGAGAAATGTGAAATTAAATAAGCAATATAGAGATAAAACCAAAAAGATAAAATTTAATTTGGATTGGGCTTTTTTGTTGGGAAATACTATTGGTGCATTGGGAGGTGGTGGACACCAAACACCTCACAATACCAAAAAAGGTAAAGGTGTTTGTTTGACACCAATTGAAGATAGAAAATTACCGAAATGGAAAAAGCAATTATGGAGCTTTTCTAAAGAATTAATATCAATAATAGATAAAGACTTTAGTGATGGTGAATATGTTGTTAATTATGCAAAAATGACAAGTGGACATTATGTTAAAAAGCATGTAGATAAAGATGATGTTAGCTTTCAATATGCAATGGCGCTAGGAAATTACACCGGCGCCTCATTAAGGTGTTATGATGAGAAGGATAATATAGAAGGTGATTTTGATTATCACAACAAGATATTAAAGATGGATGGAAGACTACCACATGAAGTGATATTAAATGATTTTCAGGGGGAAAGATATTGTGTGATATGGTTTAAGTCATATGACAATAGGAAAAATATTGATGACCCTATATTAAACACACCTTATTATGTATGATATATATTTCAGTAATAGCATTTAGTTAACTAATATTAATATGCAAATTGCTAAAACAGTCATAATAACTTAACTATATTAGAATATTGTTAAAAGTGTCTCTACCACTTATTATTTTGCAGACTATCTACTTATTTATCATACTCCTAACCTCGGCTTTAGTGGGGTACAAAACTGTAAAACTGTTTGCCAACTCTTCTAAAGCTATCACCCTATTCTTGAGTTCGGCATTTTCAGCCTCCAAAACGGAGACTTTGTTCTCAAGCGCATCAAACCTAGAGCTTAACAGTTCTTGGAAACTGTCGAAATCGGGCAGAGATAACTTTTCCAGTTTCAAACTTGAGATATCCTTATGTATGTTGTGTAAGTGCGTTTCACAAACGGAACTAAAATCGGAGACTTGTGTAGGACGTTGTGCAAACTCCGATTTAAAGTTATTGAAAGTTTCGCAGTCAACAAAACCTTCAAGATGCCCCCAAAGCATTTCCCAGTATTTTGCACCTGTGACGTAGTGCCGCAAATACATTGAATCTATTTCAGAGTGTTTAACAAATATGTCACTAGGTTCCTCTGAAGCCTTTCTTTTGTTCTTTGAACTAGTGGAACCGGATGCCGCCATATCTCTGCAAAAAGAACACAAAAACACTTAGGAGTCAGGGTCAACAAGTTCTTCGTAATCGGGTAAACTGTTTTCTATTTCGGCAGTCGTAGTCTCTTTTTTCACAGCTAGCTTTGATATAAGCGTTTGCCTGACATTTTCGTGTGCGGCATTTTCTTTTTTCAACTGGGCATTTTCAGTTGCCAACATAGATAACTGTTTCTCAAGCTGTGCCAAACGCTGTGAAACATCGGCATTTTGTAAAGCCTTTGTAGGGGTAGAAGGTTGGGCTATCTTGGGAGCAAGTGGTGGTGGGGAGAGCGAAAGTGCTCTCCGCCTTTGCATATTTTTGGCACGCATTTCCGCACGCTGCTGAGCCATATGAGCTTGCTTTTCTGCAGCCGATTGAACCATATTAAATGCGCTGTCGCTACTATGTTGAAGGGCTTTAATAGTAGGTTCTTGCTGGGTAATTCTTTCAGCGGCTCTGCGGTCCCGAGCGTCCAAAAACAACTGGCAGGCATCGTCGCAAATCGGTGGGTACTCGTGTGGTTCCCAAGCGGTGTGCAGCCGTAAGTAAACAGGGTAAGCGTATGCGGCTTCAACAACATCAAAAAAGAGTGCGTGGTGCCCTTCGCTACATACACAGTTTCGACCGTTGGCGGCATTTTCGCAACGCCGCTCTACGATTTGACCTTGAACTTTCTTTTTAAGCACCACACAACACTTAGCGCCGTCTGTTCCTAGTTTAGAATCGGGACGTGTCTGGAAAGGAGTGTTGTAATCCCGACAATAGTTCGTGAACTGAGACGGATTCTTGGGGTTTGGTATGTACTCTTGCGGGTCAGCCCCCTCTGGTATTGGCATAGGCAAAATATTTGCTTGACTGGCACTGCCAACAATATCAACAGCGCATTCATCGTCCACAAAAAGAGCCATAAGAAAACTACCTTTTAAGTCTGTGGCGGCGATGAGGGTGAAGGAGTCTGTGGCGGCGAAGAGGGTTCGTTGTTTGTTGGTTTGTATGAGGGGAGTATACCGTAGGCTTTTTGGAGGTTTCCCGGAGGTTTGTCAGTTACTTTAAAATATTACAAGCTGATTGGTCAAAAAATAAAAGTAACTGACCAACCTCCGGGAAACCTCCGGAAAACCACCTGCTATACCTCGTACAGTATCGAGCACCACATCGTGCATCGAGCTACGCCACGGTCGCGCGCTGTCAGTCGAAACGAAGGAACTTAAAATTCCGCTACCTTTTTCCCTGGGAACTCTAGTATGACAGTATGACATGTATGACATCATATGACACCCCCCTCGTACAGCATATGACTTATACCTAAAATTTAACGAGGAACCTCACTGTTAAATCAGAAATTCCCAAAAATGTTTATTTTATGTCGTTTTATAGCCTCGAATATTGTAAAATAGCCTATTTTATCGAAAAAAATTCATAAAAGTTGCAAAAAGAATATTCGAAATAATTTTTGAAATGGATAATCTAATACAGAATTTTGCGATGAAAAAAAATATGTTAACAGATTTTTTTATAAAAATACTCAAAAAATTGTTTACGTCATTGTTTTTTGTTTACAACATTCACATACAAAATCTTCATCTTCACTAGTATCTTCATTTTCACTATTATCATCTTCAAACACACTATAATCAAAATCATCATTTTCAATACCTTCTAATGTCAATATGGTTTCAATGGTTTCTAAAATTTCTTTAATGTTTAACATTTGATAACGTTTATCAATAGCAATTATTTTAAAAAGCTTGTTATCTTTTAAGTCCCAAATATGTTCACAATAATAAAGAAGATCATCTAAAGTCACCTCTCTATGATATTTTTGAAAAAAATCATAATAAAATTCGGGTACAAATTTTTTGTACATTTCACACCATCGTTCTACACACATGTTGTCATCCATTTCATTCAACTCACGAGCTACCATCATTTTTAAAGCATTAAACGCCTTGACATTAGAAGTTGCCATGTTTAAAAGTTGTTATAAATTGTCAAAAAGTAGTTTGTTGTGTGTGACTAGCTAGTCTTGCCAATAGGTAGCTTGTTCTTAAAGTTAAATTCATTCTAAAGTATTTGGGATAATAAATTCATTAAAGTTCCTTCTAAAGCCACTTGGATGTGTAGATTTTTTGTGTAAATCAATGAATAAGAAATCATGTGGTGATTGAATTGCTTTATCATAAACTTGGAAAAAGGTATCTTGATTAATCTCACCGCTACATTCCTCCGCTATTTTCTCTAACTCTTTAATATTTTTATTTTTGAAAACTAGTAAATGAGTTAAATTTCCCCGAATACTTTTATTTAATCCCATTTGATTACTTATATAATTTTGTGTTGCAAATAATAAAGTAACTCCTAAAGCGCCATTTTTTAATTTACCTTTATGACGGTGAGTCGTTACAAGTTGATTTAATTTAGCTCTCGGTAACATTATATCATTACCTTGTACATCATCGAAAAATACCACAATGACCGGTTTTTTCCCAATATATTTATGTTCCGGTGGGTTATACATGGTGTCCTCAAATTCAATTAATAATTCATTTGGAATATCAATAATTGATTTTGTTTTATCTTTTAACATTTTATTTAATTTTTTCCATCTTTTTAACTTTTCATGATATTCTTCATATTCTTGAGCTTCGGTGTCAAGAATTTCTTCTATTTTTTGTGGTGCATCAATTGAAGGTTCCAATATATCTTCATTGTCCAATGGTAAATCTTTAAAATAATGAGCATTATTGTGAAAAGTAGGACTTACCAAAATTAACCGGTCTAATGCATTATTTTGTTTCATCAATCTTAATAAATTAGAAAAGCTGCAAGTTTTACCTACACCTCGTTTTGCCACCGCCAATATAACGGAATGCATATTAATAAAATCTGGGTCCGTATTTATATTGAAAGCACCGCCTTTCGGTAATTTAATTTCATAATCTTTATTTTTTAATTTTTGAGTTTGTAACATTCAAGTTTTCTATTAATATTATAATTCAGGAAATAAACTTCTATACGCTTTATCATAATGAGTATTTGTTTGTTTAGGTGATTGAGGGCTATTATCTATATTTTTATTATTTCTTTTTTTGGAAATTCTTTTCTTTTTAACTATAACTTCCGGTTCGCTTTCGCTAGAACTAGAACTTTCATGTATTTCCTCAATAATAACTTTTGGTTTTTTATTCTTTATTTTTTTATTTTTCACAACTTCTTTTTTTACTTCCGGTTGAATTTCAATTTCGTCCTTTTCCGGTTTTTGGTGATTTTTAATAACTTCTTTTGCATCTAATATTTCTTTTTGTTTTTCAAGATCTTTTGCAATTTTGATATTTTTCTTTTCTTCGGCTTTCAATTTTCGTACTTCTAAAGCTTTCAATCTTGCATTTTTCAATCTTTCTAAAGTGGCTTCATCTGTAATTTTTTCACCTTTTTTATAACCCATTATTTATTTTTAATTAGAATATAATAGATATAAAAAGAAATTAATATTTCTAAACATTATTAGTATTTTCTTCTTGTTCTAATATTTTCCTCTTACAATTTATACAAGGTGAATTTATAGTTTCACACCGACTATATCTAATTCCCGTAAAAACAGCCCCTATAACAAGAATAATTCCTGAAACAAATGCTTGAAAATCACATGAATTGTTTAAAATATCCATTTTTATATAACTTAAACAATTTAAAAATATTTTTGGTTATTATATTATATCCAATATATATGGAGAAAGTTATTTCAAAGTTTGGAAATACTTATTATAAAAAATCGAGTGAAAAGAATAATTTAGATGTCGCAAAACATTATAAAAATAATAAAGATAAAGTTTTAAAACAACGTATATTAAATTTACGAATTAAAAGAGGTTTGCCAATCAAAGCAAATTCCGTTAAATTATACAATATAACTATTAATGATATGATTGGAGCTCTTAAAAAATCATCATTCGACATACCTAAACAATATGAACTATTAACACAATACTCAAAATTGTTGTAGATTTTGAGTGCAAAGTACTAACTGAGTTTAACTTAAAGAAATAATCTTCTATATATATTATAAAAGCCTCTCCCATGTCCAAACTTAACACCTCAAATATCAAATTAACACCTACACAATGGAAACTTTTAAACATTGAAATGAAGGATGCAAAAACTAGAAAAGATTTTGCTGATTTAAAAGATATTTTTGAAAGTTTTAAAATAATAAATGGAAGAAAAAAATCTAAAACATTTATTACAAAAAATGATTATGAAAAATCGTTGAAAACAGAAATCAAAGACAAATATAATGGAAAATCTAAAACTTTCAAAAAATACCGTGAAATTTCACGAAAAAATATAAATAAGAAGAAAAATGAAAAGGTTAACAAATTTGTAAATAATGTAAAAACTGATATTAAAAATATCAAAGAAATTAAAAAAACCAAACGCACCGAGTATATCGATAAATTTAAAACTAGAAAAGATATCTACGGTCCAATAGATTTTAATCTTTTTGAAAATAAAGGTTTACGTAGATTTGTTCCCGAAGCATCAAGTGATGACAAACAATTGATATCATTTGAGTTACAATTTGAAGATAATTATGTAATAAAAAACGATGACATTTATTTGGGTTATCATCCTGAAAATCTACAAAAAGCTATAGAAAAAATAGCTCAAAGTGAAAAATTAAAAGAACATGGATTTATTAAAAGTATTACTCTTTTCGTCCACACCGTTAAAGCTATTAAAGGTGGTTCGGCGAATCCACAATCAAGAAATAAAGAAGAACGATTCAAAAAGAAAAGTTGTATTACATTGAACAACAATAATAATCAATGTTTTGATATTTCTTTAGCTATTTTGCAACATTTACATTGTAAAGAAATCAACAAAACATTTTGGAAAACACTAACTCACGCAAAAAGACTACAAACACGGACAAAATTAGGAAATGAAATAAGAAAATTAGTCGGTATTGACCCTCATAAGCAAATTGATGTTTTGAGAGACACTCCAATATATGAAAAAGCATTAAATGCACATATTGTCGTTTATCAAGAGCATAGCGTTGTTGGACAACGTAAAATTTATCCTAGTGGGGACAATCAAACATTTGATGATGACAAAAATGTATACTTTATATGTTATGACGCTGAACAAGAACATTATGAACCAATTACCAACATCGTTGCATTTTTAGATACTCGTTCAAAATTATGTCCACGGTGTTTTAGTACTAAATGTATGTTTAAAGATAAGAAAAATCAATACAACAAAAAATTAGTGAATAAAATATATTGTAAGAAGTGTGAACGATGGTTTTTTAATAATGATTGTTATAACCACCATCTAAAATCTACATGTGACAAAATACATTATTGCAAGGAATGTCACACACAATATGAAACCAAAATTAAACATATATGTGGTCATTCAACATGTAAGAATTGTGAGGAATATTGCGACTTGAATCATCATCAATGTTATATTCAACAAGTAAATAAAAAGGACCCAATTGAAAAACTAGCCTTTTTCGATTTCGAATGTACACAAGAGACAAAGTATTTGAATGAAAAGACTAAAGAATTTCACTATAAACATCATATGAATTTAGCAATTACTCAATATTTAGATGACACAAAAAATCCAAAGAGTCATGACAATTTGGTCGAAGGATTTGAACATCATGACATGCATTCATTTTTGGAATTTCTATTTAGTGCAAAACATAAAGGATACACCTTTATTGCTCACAATGGCAAAGCGTACGATTTCTTGCTCATTTTTGAAGCAATCTTAGTAATGCATCAATTCGACAATGACAAAAAAATGCCAGAAATTATTAGAGTTGGAAATAAAATAATGAAATTGACTTATTTAGGAGTCACATTGATTGACTCGATAAACCATTTTAGTTGTGGTCTTGCAAAGTTACCAAAAACATGGGGTTTAGAAAATGATGTAGAAAAAGGGTACTATCCTCATCTTTTTAATAAAAAAGAAAATTTTAATTATACCGGCAAAATACCTAGTAGACACTACTTTTGTCCGGACCAAATGAAATGTGAAGATAAAGAAAAATTCGATATTTGGTATAATGAAAAATGTGATGACAAAGATTTTGTTTGGAACAATAAAAATGAATTACGAAAGTATTGTTCAAACGATGTTTTAATACTTCGAAAATCATGTTTGGAATATCGTAGTGTATTGTTGGAAGCATGTGAAACTGACCCATTTAACTTTATGACCATTGCTTCGACTGCCCAACATATTCATCGAAAAGACATTATGCCTAAAAATAGCATTGGATATTATAGAATTAAAAAGCAAAGTAAAGTTTGTGCTGAATGGATCAATTATTTGGAACATTCAAGAGATATTGAAATAATTAGAGAATATAAAATTCCAAAAACAAATTTTATTGCCGACGGCTATTGCGAAGAAACAAATGAAATTTTCGAATTTAATGGTGATCGATTTCATGGTAACCCAGCAATTTACAACCCCAACCATAAAGCAAATGTATCAAGAGACACTAATATAACATTTGGTGATTTACTTAGGAAGACTTATTAAGTGATTAAGGGATCTCGACTTTACTTCTTTATACCCTTGGGTTATGAAGTATTGTGAGTATCCTATAGGCTTTGATGAACAATTTAAAAATGTTTCGGTTAAAGAATATTTATCGAGGTATAAAAATCAAACTGAAAAGTTTTTCGGTGTTATCTATTGTAAAGTAAAACCTCCCAAAAATTTACAATTTCCGGTGTTACCATGTAGAGACAATGGTAAATTGAAATTTACTTTATATGAACAAATAGGAACTTGGAGTACCATTGAAGTTGATAAAGCAATTGATATGGGATATGAATTATTGGAAATATATGAAATTAGACATTGGAAAGAGCGTAGCACAAAACTGTTTGCACCATACATTAATAAATTTCTAAAAATTAAACAAGAATCAAGTGGTTACCCCGAATGGGTCAAAACTGAACAAGATAAAGACAAATATATAAGACAGTATTTCGAGAAAGAAGGTATTCTTTTGGACAAATCTCAGATCAAGAAAAATCCAGGAAAGCGAGCAGTGGCAAAGATGTACCTAAACAGTTTGTGGGGCAAATTTGTTCAACAATTGAACAAAATGAAAACTAAAATTATAAATGAACCAAGCGACTTTTATGCCATGATATTTGACGAAGAATATGAAATGAATTACGAATTTGCGGGTATCGAAGGAAACGAGAAATGTATTATGAATTATCGATTCAAAGATGAATATTTTGAGGGTCCGGACAAATGTTCAACAAGTGAAATCATAGGGGTATTTACAACGGCTTATGCTAGGCTAAAGTTGTATGATTTGTGCGAAAAAGTAGGGTTTGACAATGTGTTATATACTGATACCGACTCGTGTATTTACATTGAAAAAGAAGGACTAAATGATCATATTTACAAAAATGAATTAGGTGACTTTTTGGGTGAATTAACTAATGAATTTTATGATGATAAAAGAAACATTATAAAAGAATGTACTGAATATGCTGCAACCGGACCAAAAAGCTATACACTAAAATTTTCAAATGCTGAGCCTCTTACCAAAAGTAAGGGATTTTATTTGTCACACCAAAACAGTAAAATTATTAATCACGAATCAATGGTTCGTATGGTTAAGAATTTGACGGATAAAATTGACAATGAATATGTTGAGTTGACATATAATGTGATTAGAAAACGCAAAAGAAATAATAAAAATGAAATCTTATGTCCACAAGGCTTGGAGACAAGAGTTGAAACTAAGGTATATGCTAAAAATTGGACTGAAAATTTAAAAGGTACCTTGGATGAACTGAATCCAGAGTTTGAAGAAATACAAGATCAATTGGAAGAAGTTGATAAAATAAATCCATATCAATTACGACCTGACGGATATCTATCTTAAATCAATTTCTTCTTCATTTTCATCATTATTTTTATTTTGACTACGAGTGCGTTTTGATAATCTATTTGAAGCTGAAACACCTTCTTTTTTCAAAGTTCTTTCTTTTTTATTTTGTTTAACTACTAATTCTTTCACGCTAGGTTCTTCTTTATTTTTATTCTTATTTGAAACATTTCCTTTTACTTCTAATAATTCTCGTGGTTTATATTTTCTAGCTAAAGTTTCGTTGCCGTCTTCTATTACATAAGACAAACCTTCCATTCTTTTAACTTTATAAATTTTGGTACTCCAACGTTGAGTTTCTTTATCAAAAGTTTTAGTTTTAATTTTAATTCTAACTTTGTCTCCGGGTTTGATATCAATTTTAGAAAGTATTTTCGTTAATATATTTCTTTTTAATAAAATATTTCTAAGTATTCTGTCTTCATTCATATCATATGGTGCAGACTTATCTATATTTCCTACATTTTTTGTCTCATTATAATTATTTACAATAGTATCTAATTTATTAATCCAATTGACGGTATCTTTACTTTTAAAATAAAGTTCTAATTTATATTTTAATGTTCTATTAAATCTCTCGATCATACCCATTGTCGAATGATCTTCAGGTTCGTTCAAATAATGTTCAATATCATTATCTTCCAAAAGTTTTTTCATGGCTTTATTTATAAATTCACTACCATTATCAGTTGTCAATACATTCATTTTGGAATCCTTTATCAATTTTCTCATTGCCGGTATGACACCTTCAGCAGATTCTATATTTTTATTATTTTTATCTTTTACAGTTTTTGATTTTAATCCATAAGCATATCCTTTTCTTGTATTTATATTTATTCCCGTTAATATCACAGCATAACCTTTATTTTGTTTTTTAAATTTTGGAATGAAAGCCAAATCTGCCTGAATATAAATATTATCTGGATTTTTACCATAAATAGGAAATAATTCTTTTCTATTTATTTTATTTTTTTGAGAAAATGTTTGATTTATTTCAGTTGCTTCAACTGCCTCTTTTACTTGTTTTTGTGTAACTTTGTATCCCTTTGATTTTAATTTTGCTGTGAATGAACTGACACTCGAATATCCAATTTCAGGGTCTAAATAGAAATCTTGTATTTGTTTCTCGGTGATTGATTTACTCATTTATTTCTTTATTATATATCATCAGTGAATAAAAATATTTTTTCATTTGTAATATTATTTTTATCTAAAAGCATTTGATCAATTTTATATGAAATACCATACATTTTATTCATTATATAAAATCCAGGAATTCTAATAATAGATTGTATTTTTGTATTCATTGTGTTCTCTTTTGTAATCTCCAAATCTTCCCCAGTTTTGCGGTCATATAAATCACTATCCGCGTTATCTATTTGACATTTAAATAAATTTGAATAATTTTTATTTTGATTTACTTTGATTGAGCTATTGAAAAGTTCTTTCAAGTTTGAAAGTTTAAAAGTATTTTTGGAAAAATATTTTATTTGATTTTCATAAATATGATTTACAATTTTATCCTCTATAGCTAAAATAATATTTTCCATATCTTCAACTAAATTAAACGAAATATTATACCGGTCACTACTTTCAAAATTATTAATTCCAAATGGACAATGCATTTTCGGCGTTTCTAAGTACAACGGCTTTTGATCATATTGAATACTTATAAACTTATATGGTTTTGATTTATTTTTTAATTTTGTAAAATCAACATTTTCAATACTCAATTTTTCAATATCAAAATTATAATACTTAACTACCGAAATCATTTTATGAATTAAGTTATAATATTTATTTTTTAAGTTAGTTTATGTTTTAAGACACCGACTCCCAATGGTATATACTCACAATGGCTTCTACTTCTAATCTTCATGGAATTCAAAACATGGTCGATGATGTGAAAACCAAGCTAACAAACGAAGAATATTTGAAATTATGTGATCTTTTAAAAAATCAATTTGAGAATGAAGAAAAGTCAACTTACTTAATTTGTGAAATTCGCTTTATAAAACCTTGCATAACTCAACTTACGACTAGTGAAAGCATTGAAGAGAACAATGGATGTATATTCCTTTTGCAAAATGCCATTAAAACCCAAATAATAAAAATAGAAAAATCCATGCATGATAAAATTCACGAGCATATAGTAACCCATGGGTACCATCGATTTCATTTGGGTACCATCGATTCGACAAATGTTAGCCCTTATTGCACCATCTTGAAAACAAAAGAAACATATGGCTTGACAATAGATGATGAAATTTATAGAGGAAATGTAGACGGCGTAGTAATAATAAGTATTAAAATTATAGGAGTTGCAAAGTAAAATTAAATTAATGACAAAATATTTTTTCTTAATAATATTTAAATTTATTTATCAACGTGTTTTTATTTAACTTTAAGACATCGATTCATATGATTATAACAATAATGGCTAATCTATTCGAAATGATTGAAAACTTACCTATTGATATGCAAGAAGAAATTTACAAGAGAAAGCATAAATTGGAAATGAAAGATGTGTTTGAGGAATTGTTGGATTTACCAATACATTTGTTTGACTACGGGTTAAAAAATATAAGAGATTGTCATTATATAAGTGTGGGAGTTAGATTTAATTTAAATTATCATGGGTTTATTCCATTTCAAGATTTAAGTGGTCAACGGCAAGTGCACATTGAATATGGTGAATGGTTTCCAAGTGATAGTGATGAAAGTGATAGTGATGAAAGTGATAGTGATGAAAGTGATAGTGATGAAAGTGATAGTGATGAAAGTGATAGTGATAAAACTAACAATATTTTTTTCTAATTTATCATATTTATATTTATTTTCACCGGAAACTCTCACCGAACCGGATAAATTCACCGGAAGCTCACCGGAATTGTCTAGGGTTTGGATGGTAGTAGTATGTTGTAGGGTTTGGCGATAAGATTTTTCCCCAACCCTAGGCGCAGCCTAGGGTTTTGTTGGTGGGGGAAAATTTTGTCGTCAAACGCTACAACATACTACTGCAGTACCACCGGCTTCTTCTGCGTCGGAAATTTATTTTTCCTTTTCTCAGGTCTTTTCAGCAGCGCTGCCCGTGATCTTATCCTTCGTTTTCCCATGCCTACGTGCACAACACACCGACACCCAAAACAACCGCAATCTCGTCAGCGTTGCTCCACGGTTGCGCACTCCACTCGCAGGTCAGGCGGACATCCAACCCCTCGCTATAAAGTACCAATATGACCCCCGCCTAAGACTCCACTACCTCGCACGGAGCCCGCAGGCGATCCCGCCTCGAGGGGACCCCTAAGACTTCTCTACCTCGCACGGAGCCCGCAGGCAATCCCGCCTCGAGGGGACCCCTAAGACTTCTCTACCTCGCACGGAGCCCGCAGGCAATCCCGCCTCGAGGGGACCCCTAAGACTTCTCTACCTCGCTGGAGCCCGCAGACAATCCCGCCTCGAGGGACCCTAAGACTTCTCTACACTCGCACGGAGCCCCAGGCGATCCCGCCTCGAGGGGACCCTTACGTAAGACTTCTCTACCTCGCACGGAGCCCGCAAGCAATCCCGCCTCGAGGGGACCCCTAAGACTTCTCTACCTCGCACGGAGCCCGCAGGCGATCCCGCCTCGAGGGGACCCCTAAGACACCATCACTGCCTCGCATGGAGCCCGCGTACCTAAGACTTCTACGTACGTAGCAAGCGGATAGCCCTGTTCACCTGACTTACGCACGCCCAATACCGCCGTGCGTGAGGGGTGCCTTCGTTGTGTACGCACCTGTATGCTCCGTCCCCCCTCTTGAAGAACGGCTGTCCTCACGTGAGCTTGTCGTACAGCGAGTACCCGTCAATGAACTGCTGCTAGAATTTCACGCAAGATCAAATTTCGTTTCACTCTCAGCGAGGAAGTTCAAATGCAAATTCAAGTTCACATTTCAAATCGATCACCACACCCGAAGGAAAGTCCATGCTTCGATTTTCATCTATTTGATCTCAGGGCTCACGATTTATTGCTTTTGTCTGATTTATCATCATTATTTCCTTCCATGCGAACGCCATCTCCCCGGAACAATGCCACCTCATCGAAAAGCTATCTTCCGTTATACCAAAGATCTTTCCATCGAAATTGCATATTCCTCGGCGGGCCAATCGGGTTGGCCGAGACAGTTCGCCTGAGATGATAATTATGTTCCCATTACTGACTTGGCGAAACGTTCCAAAAAGTGAAACCAAGTCGGGCCAGCCGACACAGTTTGCCTGAGATAATATAAATGATAATACTCGTCTCTCGAGGCTCCCAAGAGAAAAACCTTATGTATAATAATTCAGTATATGATATTCGCTGCCACGTGCGACTTCGAGAAGCATTATGAAAATTTCGGAGACGAGGAACGGGAGGCCTGGAGATTTCGTGCAGCTCACTGTACGCTGCCATGTCAAACTCGTGTGGAAGGCGATATGGTGCACGTCACATGGTAAATGCTCCGAATATACCTTAAGGGCCAATAAAGAATTTCAGCGGGGTTCCGTTTTGTCGAAGCGTCTTATGCGTCTAAACGACCTCGGCGTACATAAGGTGTTTACTTCTTGTCTTTCGCATTTTTAATGTCTTCGCATCGTAACTGACTGGTGTGTGTGTGTATGTTCTTTTGTTGCGATGTGCAGATATGGGCGACTATGACTGGGAGGCGTTTTACAACGCTGAAAAGTATATGGGTACTTCGACCCAAGAACAGGAATTAGACCAGAAGCCTAAAAGCTTACCCGACTTTTTTGCAAATGGCAATTACACCACTATGCAGTTTTTTCAGCACGTTGTCTCTAACATCCGTAGTGAGATCAAAGCTGCGATCAAAAAAGTTGAACAGAAACGCGATGGCAAGACAGGTGGAAACCCGCATCAAGAGGGTTCAGGGCGGGCGGCACACGAACTGCAGGCTCTCCGTGGCGAGTTAGCACAAACCAAAGAGCAGTTTGCATATCTTCACGCATCTGTGGCAGAGTTGGCTGAGGAATTGCACCGTGTGAAAACGAACCGCACCCCTGCTGCTCCTCCACGCAATCCGGAACCTGCTGAGGTGAAGTGTATCACCGCCATCCGCCGCACGGTTAAAGATAACTTGGACGTGCAAGCTAAGATTGAAGTAGGCAAGGTGCTTGAACAGGATAGTGCACAATATTTGTTGTACTTCAAGCACCTTGTAGACAGTGGTTTCATTAGCTTTGACGCAGGATCGGTGAAAATTCGTATGCCACAGACTGCGAGTGCTGCACGTGCTGAGCAGTGAACATCCGAGATGTATTTTAATACTTTTTTCACTTTATTACTGTATGTTTTTAGTTTGTTCAAATAAAATAGTATTGTGTATATTCCTGCTGTTTTTTCCCAACACAAATCCCCTGCTTGCATTGCATATAGTATAGTGCAATTTCACTAAAAAACTTTTAATATCTTTGCATAGTATGTAGAAGTTAAATAGGTGATTTTTAATATTAATTTAGTGCTCACCACAACAATTTGTCAGCAAAATAACTATTTGTCCCTTTTTTATTTCTGTGTTTATTATGTCTCAATTTGTACAACTTCCTCCTTTGGTTCGCATACTTGATACCTTTTAACTTAATATAAGATGGATAATCCATCATACCGCACGAACCGACACTCGCTAATTTTCCATCAGTTTTCTTATCAAACACATCAATCTTCTTATCTTTATTTGTTGATATCTTGACATATACATTCAATTTGTTTGCTTTATCTTTAGTGTATTGAGATATTGAATACTTACAAGTCATTTATATAGTCTATGTTATTATATTAGTATGCAAGGGTCTTTGTGCTCACCATTGAATAATTTCTGCAACAATAAAGTGTTAAATTCATCGAACAAGATACTTAATTTTCAAAATAACAATAATGTTTATTCAGTTTCAGATTTGAATAAAAGGTATGAGTCAAATGAAAGTGAAAAGAAACGATATAGAGTTCAAATGAATAGCTTGTTCAAACAATTAGGTGACTTACAACCGTCACAAATTCAACAATCATTTTCAAATAGTCTTAGGGAAAAGGCTCTCCATGTTGGAATATCTTCTTATCTCGGTTCAAGAAATTATCAATCTGATTTATTATTTCCGGGCGGTTATGAACATAACACCTATGTGACCGCTCAAAGACAATTGAATAAAGATATTCTCAACAATCGATTCAATATCGACCCGGAGCTTTCAAATTATGACGCCATAGTACTCAATAATGGAAATAATCAGATACATATTGCATATCACGGTGCGTCGTCAAATCCATCCTACTTAAATGAAGATAAAGCGGACATATTTTCGGTGATTAAAGGTAAACATGAAACACGAGATTCATTTTTAAGGGCTGAAAAGGTATATTTAGACACGTTGAAAAAGTATCCTAATCATGACATTGAATTGTTAGGGACATCTTTGGGCGGTGCGAAATCCATTCATGTCGGTGAGAAATTCAATGTTCAATCAACGACCTTCAATCCATTTCTATCACATATACATACTCCTAAAGTCAATGGAAATGCACCGCAAAATATTCATCGAGTTGTAACTGATTGGGCCACTGCGGGAGCTTTGAAAATACCATCAAATTCAAATAGAAAGTTGTTTCATTACTTCGAAAACAAGAACCCTTATGATTTATTCAAAGCACCGTATCAATATATCACTTCGCCGCATAATCTCAAACAATTCTTTCAAATGCCAAAGAATAACAAAGTTAATAAGGTAAATTTATTGAAATCTACATTCAATACTATAGGGACCGGACTCGATGTGTTGATGTTCGGAAATGCTTTGAATGACGCAAGAAATCTTTCATCAAAAAATGTTGGAAGTGATGAATTTAACAATCGAATTTCAGAAGATTTGAATCCATTAGGACTGTTAGGAGTAAATTTCGATATCGACAAAAATTACTTGCATGACGACGCACCCTTAGAAGCAAGATTATTGGCTGATTATATATCAAACAAAGGTCCTCAAAGAATGACATCATTTGATAGAAGTATAGATAAATCACAATCAAATAAGTATACATCCATCAATGAAAATATGATTAAAGATGAAAATAATAATCTTTTGGTAAATTATGGAACGTGAACACTTAATCAAAAATGCTCAGATTTTGTACCCTGATTTATCCACATTTCATATTGAATTGATTGTTGATGATTATATCAAAAGACCAAAACTATATAAATCAGTTGCCGGTTTAGCAGATTTTACACAGATTAAAGATTTGTTTGACATCGAAACCGTAAATGAAGTATTTATTTCCAAATTTCCCGGTAATTTGCAAACAAATGACGCTATTTATCTCAGAATTTCATCGTTGCCAACAAACAATTTAGAAAGCACTAACCTTTCCAATAATTCAAAAGAGAATGTTATTATTTCCGGTGATATTTTAGGGAAAATTTTGCTACCTTCAGATTTAACTAAACAATTTATTACTTATTTAGATTACGATGAAAATTTTGCAATAGACATTCAAGCATCACAATTTACATTTCTTCGTATCACACTTACGGACAAAAAAGCAAGATTACTTCCTACCGCCGTTTCCCAAAATGGAATTGAACAGTCCATAAATTATGCATTATCTTTGAAATTAAAAGAATATGTGAAATAAAATTATATTATATATATTATAGAAAAAATGTCTTTACCGTATAGTCTTGCATTTGGACTTCAAAAACTAAGTGGATATAGTACTCAATATTTTCGTCTTGAAACGACAAACTTGACCGAAGTAAATCCTTACGGTGTTATAACTTTGAATCTTCCAGTTAATGTTTTGTGTAATCTGAAAAGTTTAAGTATGCATTGTAAAGGTCGTGCTAACAATCCTGCCATAGCTTGTACGGACGCCGCAACCCAACCTGATTTAGTTATCACAACTTTGCCAAATGGAATCGAAAAATTGATTTCTCGTGTAGAAATTTACAGCGGTGGAATAGCTATTTCGAGTGGCATGAGTCAATATTCAACGGTATCAGCGGTTTTGGACAATCTTAAAACAACGTTGAATAAAGAAGTATCTTATCAAAGAGTTTTGAAAAATCAAGAAATAAATGTTAATACCGATAGTTATTATCAAGAAGAAAGACCATATATTTTGAATAATTTCCTACAATTTATAGGGGAATCTTCACCTGACTACCTAGATACTGCGTTACTTCCTAGTATTCAAATTCGTTTTTTTATGCATGGTCCGGAAGTTCTTGGAGCGTATCAAAAGTCCTTAGGAGCCGGAAATGGATTTAATGGAACCGCGGCTGCCGAACTTGCTGCAAAAGCGACATGGAAATTGACTGATTTGCATTTTACAATTGAAACAATTACATTTTCAAATGGTGTTTACGATAGTGCTGTCGAAAGAAAACTAAAAGAAGATTCATATATTGAGATGCCTTTCACTAATTATTTTACCTTTCAAGATACTCAAACGGAAATGACTAAATCGAATCGATTCTCTTTGTCGGCACAATCTTTGGATATGTTATACGCTGTTCAAAGGCCTTCAAATTACAGTTCTGTTAATGAAGGTTTGCATAAAATTGATAACAAAATAGGTGCTACTTTCGTTCCAAGTTATTTTAGATTTTATTCTGGAGACATTCAATCTTGGCAATATAATGTCAACTCAATTTATTATCCAAATTATCGTGCCACCGCTCTCGATGCTTTTAACTTGGTCACTATTGGTAAAGCTGATAATTATTCCGACGATTCAGGTTGTAAAGTTAATTCTTTAGAAAATTGGTACAATTCTTATTGGACTGCTATGCTTCGATTAAATATGCCTATGCCAGGTATGGGACCTCGTAATTGTAGTGGAATAGATACCCGGGGTTTGAATTCTTCATTCTTTCTTCAAACTCAAAAATCATCGACCGCAGACCCACTTCAAACACCTTTGACGAATAACGAAACATTTATTATTGCACAATGTACAAGTATCATTCGTATTGGTATGGGAAGAATGATTGAAGTGGTTGTATAAAAACTAATTTAATTGTAATTATATATAATTATGGCTGAACAAGCGGGACAAATTTTTGCTTCAAACTTAGGAAATAAACCATTAGGAAAAGTCGATGTTAAATTACCAAATATGATGTTAACTTCAGGCTTTCGAAGTTCTTCGATGATGATTGTTCCATGTAAAACAATACAAGATTTGCGACCACCGGCAAGAGTTTCTAATGTGGACCCTATGTCAGGTTTCAAATCGTATACATTAGAACACGGTGATAAAATTACAAAACAAAATGCTATGTTTTCATTTCCCAATATTCATCCATTAAACAATAAACTGGCACCTTTGGCTCCGACATTCTTTGTGAAATAAAATTAAATTATAGGATATAGTATATAATGTCTTCATTCGGAAATGATTTTGTTTTAGATAAGAATATCAAAGTTAATGACGGTGTGTTTATTGGTGCTAAAGATAAAACAACAAGAACAACCTTTCAAATAATTGGAGCTGATATAAATATGAATATTGATGGAAGTCAAAGTGGTAACCCGGGTGTTACAAGTTTGAATATGGCTGCAAAAGAAAATAAAATGAAAGTTAGATTTGGAGGTTTGCCTATTGTAGAAACAAATAATGTTCCTCCGGTTGAAGAAATTACACAAGTAAATGGATTATATGTATTCAAAGCGAATCTAGCTGATAAATTTGGAACTGTATATATGAAACTTGCTGAACCGTAAATTTAAAACTTGTGTTATGATATATAATGTCTTCATTTGGAAATAATGTAGTTGCAAGTACATTTAATGGTAAACAAACTCCATCTACAAATGTTCCTGACCCTTTAACAATTAATCAAATAAATGTAAATCAAATAGGTGATAATTCAAACCCTTGTCAAACAATTCATATGGCTTCAGATTTTTTATATCAAAATGATATTGATTTTATTGATAATTCTGATGTAAATAATCAAAGAGAATTCATGAAATTACAAACTGATGGTGATTTAAATTTGGTTAATAATATCAATTTTTATGATTTCATTTTAAACAATCCTGCAAGTAAATCAAAATTCTCTATAGGTTTGGATGAACTTGATAGTTCTTTTGAAATTAAATCTTTAGACCCTGTTCCTCAAACAAGATTGAAAATAGGAGACAACGGTATCAATGAATGGTCCTTTATGCAAACCACATTGAATGTAGAACCACTTGGAGCAGGTGTACTTTTAAATGATGGACCTCTAATTTTAAACACCGGTGATATTACTTTGAATTCTGGAAAATTTATTGGTGACGGTTCTTTGCTTCAAAACTTGCCTTTCGGGGCTAACCAAAATTTACAATCTGTTACCGACCAAGGAAGTACAACTACAACGAATGATATTTCTTTTACCGGAACTGGAAAATTTACGATAAATCAAGATGAAATTGATGGTGCTTTAATTAGGATTAGAGGCGGTACTCAAGATGCTAAAATTCGTATTGGTGAAACAACAAGTGATGACGGATATATAAATGCACAACGTGCAATATTAATAGGCAGAAATGCTGGTTCATTCGGTTGTGGAATTGATGTTTTGGCTTTAGGTTCAGGTAGTGGATATGACCAAGCTGGGAATTATTCGGTAAATTTAGGAGATGATTCCGGACAAAGTAACGCCGGTGTGGAATCTGTTTCTGTAGGAAGATTTGCAGGCGAAGTTTTTAGTGGTCTAAATTCAGTGTCATTAGGTTCATATGCTAATAAGAATACCGGAGGAACTTCGTCTGTCAACAATACTATTTGTATAAATGCAACCGGTGTTGAATTAAATTCTGTAAATCCAAGTTCATTTACGGTAAAACCTATAAGACCAAGTCCTGATGTGACATTAGAAAATTTACAATTGTATTATGATTCAGTTTCCGGTGAAATAAAATCTGGTGCAATAAATTCTGGAAGTATTGGTTCATTAAGTCAAGTTTTGGCTGTCGGTAATTCTGGAAATAACATTAATTTAACCGGTGATTTGGATTGTAGTGCTATACGACTTGTAAGTAGCATAGACTGGGCATATACAACGCCAACATCATCATTGACGACCGTAGGAATTCCTTTGACAGGTTTGACAAATGCATATACGGCAACATTACCCACAAGTCCGGTTCCTCATACAGGTGATGTATTTACTTTTAAAAATAATACCGGAGCTACAATAAATGCTGGAGATATTGTTCAATTTTCTGATGATTTTTCAGATGTAAATGGTATAAAAATATATGCAGCTTCGGCAAGTCAATCTAATCAAAATTGTATGCCTATTGGAGTTTGTGTTCAAAATGCAACAACCGGAAATTCTTGTTTCGTTTGTACAAAAGGTTTCACAACTTGCAAAGCTATTGATGGAAGTTATGTTAAAGGTCAAATGTTAGGTTGTGCTCCGGGAGGTTCAGTTAATGCTTCACAAATTACTACAAATAATGTTGGAATTATCGGTGTGTGTATGGAAAGTAAAGTTATAACAACTCCGGGTTCAGGATTATTGGTTTGGATTAAACCTGATTTTAAATTGTGATTTAATATATATATATATATATCAGATGTCTTCTTTTGGAAATGATATTGTTTGTAACAATATACAATGTAATACGGTAAATGGAAATGCTCCTACCGGGGGGTCTACTAAGTGGCAAAACCTACCCGGTGGTAATGATATAGAAAGGACCGTTGGTGACGTATACGTAAACAATTTATACGGCAGAGACATTTTGAATACTTCAATTATAAATTTTCGATATTTGAAAAATATTTTAAATAATGGAAAGGCACAAATTGAATTGAAGGATGGAACTGATAATAGTGTTATAATCGTTACAGGCAGTGAACTGCAAGTAAATACAACTTTCGGTTTGATAGTAAACGGTGATGCAAAAATCAATGGAAAAACAGAACTGGTCGCACCAGATAATACCACAAATCTTGATTTATTTGGAAATAAAACATCAGGTAATAGTTTCATAAGTTTAAATACCTCAGGTGTAGATTTATCGAGTGTTTCAACGATATATTTTATAAATTTTCAAACGAAACCTGATTCAGCTGTACCTAAATTTTTTAGTATCAATATGAAAGGTGATATAATAGGATGTAATGATATAGAATGCAATAACATTATAATTAATGCACAATTAGGTTCCAAGACAAATTTAGAATTACAAGGGCCAAAATCTGCTAATTCAACATTTATAGATTTGAATACATCACTGGTTGATGAAGCAGCAGTTGATTCAGTGTATGCTTTGCAGTTTCGAAAACGACCTGATATACCATCAAATGAATTTTTTAGAATTAATATGTTAGGTGATATCCGAGGTGCTAATTTAATAAAAGCTGATATTGTTCAAACTCCTGTCGCGGATATAAATATTTTGAAAGTAAATAAAGAATTGAATTATGAAGAAATTTCAAGAGTAACTACGCTTTCAGCACCCGGAAATGAAAATATACGAACCATTCAATTTCCTAATGATAGTTTCATTATTTACTTGGATTTTGCTACTATAGCTACTGATGGTACAGACGATATCAAGTTCAAGATAACACACGCCGATACTTCAATTCAACCAAAGATTGGTACGGAATATCTTTTGAGATGTTCAACGATAACGGTCAATACCACAAAAGCAAAAAGATTTACATTAAATTCAAGTGTAAATTATATTGAAGCTGATGACGAAGTTGAGTTAAGAATAACGGACATTTCCGGTGAACAATTTGCAAATAACACTTTACGTTTTGTATTGGAATTGATACGTATACCGTATATTTAGTAATAAATTTCTTCGGTTTTTTCAGGGGGACAAAAAACCTCAAAAAAATAAAATCCACTTAAAGAGTGTAACTCAATAGTGTAAACAAAGCAAGATGAATACTTCACATGATATTCAAAATCTTGTTGACGAAGTTAAAACAAAATTATCGAGTGATGAGTATTTGAAATTTTGCAATTTACTCAAAGAAAGGCATGAAGAAGAATCTCAAAACATTCTTTGTGAATTGATATATGTCAAACCAAGGATTGTCAAAGTTGACCCCGAAAAAAATGAAGGTTGTTGTGATTTTTGGATGGATACCTCATTTACAAAAATATTAACAAAAATTACAAAGAAAGGTTATGAAGACATAAATAATGGAATAAATGAAAAAGGGTATCATAGACATTATTTGGATTCTAAACACAAGGACTCCCCTACACATATTAAAACTAAACAATTCTATGATTTAAATATTGAAAATGAAGATGAAAAAGAACATTCGGCATATGTTGAATGGGTAAATATCATATCTTTAAAAATGGTGAAATGATTTAAGAACAATTAACATATATCTTATTGAAACATTAATTAATTTACTTTTTATTTACTTTCAATTTTATCTTTATCTTTTTATTGTAGATTTATTTATTTATTTTTTATTGTAGATTTTTTATTCATTTTTTATCGTACTCACATTTAATCACGTAATTTATTCACTATTTATTACGTAATTATTTCTTTAGGGTTTTCTCTTGTATTTATTAATCATTTATTATCGTCTTTAGGGTTTTGGGGGGGCTATAATCGGTAGTATACTACTTCAACCCAAGCTGAGTGGCGGGTTCGCCCCAACACTCAGACTGCAGCCCCAAAAATACCACGCATACTATCAGCAATATGGAGACAAGATATGCACCCACCAGAAGGCCTGTGCCTTAGGCAAACCAAACTAAGGTAAAAAGATGAGGCTCGCAGGCTGCACTGGGCCTGCTGCAGTCTCATTCGTATTTTCTCGGCGCTGCCGCGCTCAACAATTCTAGCCTCCACAAAACTAGTCATTACGGGCTTCGTCAACTGAAAAAAACAGCTGCTCTTAAGCTCAAAACAGCCCGTGAAAAAAATACACCTTTGGTTTACCTTCTTGGGAGTTTTTTTGCAGCTCTCCAAGCGAATCTGCACACAGCAAAGTCCGACAGAGTTAGAGGGGGGAGCAGGGGTGATTAGACCCGAGGACACACAAGTCCCGCCAGAGAATTACTCTCTGGACGCGCTGCTCCCTTTAAGTAAAAAGCTAAAAACCTTCCTGTGAGGTCAAAAAAGGCTGTGACCAAGTCTGAGCGCATGCGATGCAGAACAGAGTGCACCGCAATAGTTCAAGCCTATCAGCGGAAATTCGGGACTTACACAGTGGCCCTCGTGTCAGCAGCGAACGCGAGTAGTATGCTACTGATTATAGCCTGCCCCCAAAACCCTAAAGACGATAATACATGATTAATAAATACAAGAGAAAACCCTAAAGAAATAATTACGTAATAAATAGGGAATAAATTACGTGATTAAATGTGAGTACGATAAAAAATAAATAAAAAATCTACAATAAAAATAAATAAAAAAATCTACAATAAAAAGATAAAGATGAAATTGAAAGTAAATAAAAAGTAAATTAATTAATGTTTCAATAAGATATATGTTAATTGTTCTTAAATCATTCATCCAAATTCCCACCACAAGTTTCCTTCAATTGTTTTCCAACCCATTTTCCCTATTTTCATGCTACCTTTACCTTTATGGTCTTGTAACCAATAATAAGCATTTAAGAAACATAAACTTGGTAATGAGTACTTGTTCTTTTTAACTTGGGTTCTCAAACTAATTCCTTTTTCTTTATTTTCTTTTTCCATTTTTTTTAATAATGTTCCAAACATCAATGCAAGCTTCTTTTAAGTCATCACCTTCATATGTCTCATAATATCTTGTCTTGGTTTTTATATTACGAAACATGCAAATGAAATCTTCATTGACTATTGGAGTTGGGTCATAAATAGAACCATCCTTACGTTCAATCCAACAATGTAAGTCTAATGTATTCATCTTGCTTTGTTTACACTATTGAGTTACACTCTTTAAGTGGATTTTATTTTTTTGAGGTTTTTTGTCCCCCCTGAAAAAACCGAAGAAATTACGGGTTTGGAGAATGAGGAGTCAATTTCAAGAAAAATCTAATAACATCATTTGAAAAATTTTCAACTAACGAAGAAATTCTAAGCTCCAAACCATTCTCTCCAAGTAAATTTGAAGATGCAACTAATGTACTTTTCCTCTCTTCGCTAGTAAAGAAACCTAAACCTTCACAAATCAAAACATAGTTGTCAGTAGTTAAGTACCGACTATAGCGTACCATTTATATAAACAAAATAACTAAATAATAAATACAAGAAATAATTACGTAATAAATTGAGAATAAATTACGTGATTAAATGTGTATACAATAAGAAATAAATAAAAAATCTACAATAAAATTAAAAATAATAAATGTAAACTAAAAACAAAATATAAAAGATAAAAATTGTAAGTAAATAAAAAGTAAATTAATTAAGTTCTCAATATATATACATGTTAATTGTTCTTAAATCATTTGATACCTTATAATTGAATACCTACGTTCCATTAACTCTAAAATTTCTTTACAATATTCATTATTCATTTCTTGACTATACATTGTCATTTGAATAGAACTATCTACATTACAAATTGTTATATTACCATCATCACATATTTTGACTGTTAAATAATTGTAACAATCCTCACCAATTCTATTTTTTCTTGCTATATTTAAAGCAGGAATATGGGTACAATTTTCGTCCATATTTTCAAAAAATTCTTTTTGCATACATTTAATTCTATTTTTTAACAGTTTTTCTTCTTTTATTTGTTTCAATTTTGTATCTTCAAATGACAACTTAATTTCTGAATAGAAAGAGCCATCAAAGTTTCTAAGTTCGATTACAAATTTCCATTCATCTTTATAGCTCCTTCTTATATTTACATCAATATAGTTATATATTTCTTCACCATGATATACTTTTCTCATAAAATTCAAAGCCGGAATTCTTTGACATTCGGAACCACCATCCAAATTTACTTCGTCACACAAATACAACTCCATTACATCTGAGCTAAATTGAAATTTCCAATTTTCTGAACGACATATTGGACATTCTACAACTCCATCACTTGTTTGACCTTTCATTTCATTCGAACACTCATCACATATTGTACCTTCGTTGCAAACTTGGCAAATAAAGTTGAATGTATAATACGATTTGTGTTCAAAAGACTCAAGACAAATGCAACAATGTTTGTTGTCAATAGTATTCATCTTGCTTTGTTTACACTACTGAGTTACACTCTTTAAGTGGATTTTATTTTTTCGAGGTTTTTTGTCCCCCTGAAAAAACCGAAGAAATTTACACAATTAAATTAAAAGGAAATCTTGCAGGTCCTCGATTGTTATTATTTGTTGGTAAATTTGCAATAGGTCGTGATGTCACTTGTGGTGATTGCATATTTGCAGATTTAATTAACTTTTTCTTTTTGGAATATTTTTTACGAGGTTTCGTGCCTTTTTTGGAATGATATTCTTTGGCACATTTTTTTAATGTTTCGTTAGTAGTAAGGAACCGACTATAGGGTACGCTTGTTTATCACTATAAAAACCCTATGAAAACCCTATGACATATGTCATAACCCTATGTTATATATGTCATAAGTCATACAAGGAAATGACAAGGGAAAATGACAAGAAAGATGACAAGTAAATGACAAGAAAAATGACAAGTAAAATGACAAGAAAATGACAAGAAAATGACAAGTAAAATGACAAGGAAATATACAATAAATATACAATAAATAATTACGTAATAAATGATAAATAAATTACGTAAATAAATGTGTAACAAAATAAGATTTAAATAAGTTCTAAAATAAATTTAAATAAGTTCTTAAATAAATTATATAAATGATGTATATTATTACATATATATATTATAAATTGTTCTTAAGTTATTTTATGGAAGTTAAAGTCAAAAATATTCCAATATTATGCATATTATAATAAACATACAATAAAAATCTTTTCAAAATAAAAGAGTCTTTTAAGAAATGTACAATAAATTTATATGTAGGTTTTTTCTGCTTTTTGTCCCCCTGAAAAAACCGAAGAAATTACGGGTTTGGAGAATGAGGAGTCAATTTCAAGAAAAATCTAATAACATCGTCAGAAAATTTTTCAAACAACGAAGAAATTCTAAGCTCCAAACCATTCTCTCCAAGTAAATTTGAAGATGCAACTAATGTATCTCTCCTCGCTTCGCTAGTAAAGAAACCTAAACCTTCATACCATTTACATCTGAAAAATCATCAGAAAATTGAACAATATCTCCAGCATTTATTGTAGCTCCGGTATTATTTTTAAAAGTAAATACATCACCTGTATGAGGAACCGGACTTGTGGGTAATGTTGCCGTATATACATTTGTCAAACCTGTCAAAGGAATTCCTACGGTCGTCAATGATGATGTTGGCGTTGTATATGCCCAGTCTATGCTACTTACAAGTCGTATAGCACTACAATCCAAATCACCGGTTAAGTTAATGTTATTTCCAGAATTACCGACAGCCAAAACTTGACTTAATGAACCAATACTTCCATTATTAATAGCACCAGATTTTATTTCACCGGAAACTAATTCATAATACAATTGTAAATTTTCTAATGTCACATCAGGACTTGGTCTTATAGGTTTTACCGTAAATGAACTTGGATTTACAGAATTTAATTCAACACCGGTTGCATTTATACAAATAGTATTGTTGACAGACGAAGTTCCTCCGGTATTCTTATTAGCATATGAACCTAATGACACTGAATTTAGACCACTAAAAACTTCTCCTGCAAATCTTCCTACAGAAACAGATTCCACACCGGCGTTACTTTGTCCGGAATCATCTCCTAAATTTACCGAATAATTCCCAGCTTGGTCATATCCACTACCTGAACCTAAAGCCAAAACATCAATTCCACAACCGAATGAACCAGCATTTCTGCCTATTAATATTGCACGTTGTGCATTTATATATCCGTCATCACTTGTTGTTTCACCAATACGAATTTTAGCATCTTGAGTACCGCCTCTAATCCTAATTAAAGCACCATCAATTTCATCTTGATTTATCGTAAATTTTCCAGTTCCGGTAAAAGAAATATCATTCGTTGTAGTTGTACTTCCTTGGTCGGTAACAGATTGTAAATTTTGGTTAGCCCCGGAAGGCAAGTTTTGAAGCAAAGAACCGTCACCAATAAATTTTCCATAATTCAAAGTAATATCACCGGTGTTTAAAATTAGAGGTCCATCATTTAAAAGTACACCTGCTCCAAGTGGTTCTACATTCAATGTGGTTTGCATAAAGGACCATTCATTGATACCGTTGTCTCCTATTTTCAATATTGTTTGAGGAACAGGGTCTAAAGATTTAATTTCAAAAGAACTATCAAGTTCATCCAAACCTATAGAAAATTTTGCTTTACTTGCAGGATTGTTTAAAATGAAATCATAAAAATTGATATTATTTACCAAATTTAAATCACCGTCAGTTTGTAACTTCATAAATTCCCTTTGATTATTTACATCAGAATTATCAATAAAATCAATATCATTTTGATATAAAAAATCTGAAGCCATATGAATTGTTTGACAAGGTTTTGAATTATCACCTATTTGATTTACATTTATTTGATTAATTGTTAAAGGGTCAGGAATAGTTATGGATGGAGTTTGATTTCCATTAAATGTACTTGCAACTACATTGTTTCCGAATGAAGACATTATATATCATAACACAAGTTTAAAATTTACGGTTGAGCAAGTTTCATAAACACCGTTCCAAATTTATCAGCTGGATCTGCTCTGAATACATATAATCCATTTACTTGTGTAATTTCTTCAATCGGAGGAACGTTATTTGTGTCTACGATAGGCAAACCTCCAAATCTAACTTTCATTTTATTTTCTTTTGCAGCCATATTCAAACTTGTAACACCCGGGTTACCACTTTGACTTCCATCAATATCCATTATGATATTAGCTCCAATCATTTGCAAGGTTGTTCTTGTTACTTTATTTTTAGCACCAATAAACACACCGTCATTAACTTTAATATTCTTATCTAAAACAAAATCATTTTCAAAAGAAGACATTATATATATAATATTATATTACAATTTTTTTATTCTACAAAAAATGTTGGTGCAAGTTTCGGTAATTTATTGTTTAATGGATAAATATTGGGAAATGAAAACATAGCATTTTGTTTTGTAATTTTATCACCGTGTCCTAATGTATATGATTTGAAACCTGACATAGGGTCCACATTAGAAACTCTTGCTGGTGGTCGTAAATCTTGAATTGTTTTTGCAAGGAATCATCATCATTGAAGGACTTCTAAATCCTGAAGTTAACATTAAATTTGGTAAAGTAACATTTATTTTCCCTAAAGACTTTCCTAGATTTTTAGAATTGATTTGTCCAGCTTGTTCAACCATATATTATTTATAAATAAATAAGTTTTACACAACAACTTCAATCATTCTACCCATACCTATGCGAAGTGTAGAAGTACATTCACAAATTACAAAAGTTTCGTTATCACCACCGGGAATAGCTTCTTGTAAAGCATCTGTGCCCGCTTGTGTTTGTAAGAAGAATTGAGAGTTCAAACCACGTGTATCTAGGCCACTAAGACTACGAACATTCATTTCGGAAGGCATATTAAGCCTTAACATAGCAGTCCAATAAGAATTATACCAGTTCTCCAAAGAATTTATTTTGCATCCAGAATCAACAGAATAATTATCCGCTTTTCCTATAGTTAGTAAATTAAAGGCATCCAGAGCGGTTGCTCTATAATTTGGATAATAAAGTGAATTTATATTATATTGAAAAGATTGAATTTTTCCTGCATAAAATCTAAAATATGACGGCACATAAGTTGCTCCAATTTTATTATCAATTTTATGCAAACCTGCATTTGTTGAATTATAAGTTGAAGGTCTTTGCACGGCGTACAAATTATCTAAACATTGAGTAGATAAAGAAAATCTAGTTGATTTGTCCATTTTTGTTTGGGAATCGAAGAATGTAAAATAATTTTTAAAAGGCACCTCAATAAATGAATCTTCTCTTAATTTACGTTCCACGGCGCTATCATAAACACCATTTGAAAATGTAATTGTTATAAGAAAGTAGATATATTGGCAATATATTTACTGCCAGAAAGATGTCAAAGGCACAGTGAGGTAGGGTTCACGGTTGTCTAAAGTCAGATTAAACGTAAGATACTCGGGTTTAATATGTCGGACACACGGTGACACACGAGCGGAGCAACGGGCAGGCACTGCAGGTGACATCCGAGCAGGCGAGGGGTGACACAGGGCACCACAGACCTCCCCCCTTATGGGGGGTGAAAGTCAGTGCTCCCATGACACCACCTCACCCCGAAGGTGGAAGGTGCACTGCAGGGCCAGCCGGTACTCCCGGGCAGGCGGCTAGGTGAAATGTAATGTTTCCCTAGTTACTAGCTAACTCGTGATGTGTTAATTGAGGGTTTCAAGCTAAGCATGCTTAAAAACGGCGGCGGCGGCGCTCTCAATGATGTGAAGCACCAGCCCATCGTCGTGGATCAACCGATGCCCAAGCGAGGCCAAAGCCCACAATGGCGTGGCAAGTAGTATGATGTAGCGTTTGGCGACAAAATTTTCCCCTACCAACAAAACCCTAGGCTGCGCCCTAGGGTTGGGGTAAAATCTTATCGCCAAACCCTACAACATCCTACTACCATCCAAACCCTAGACAATTCCGGTGAGCTTCCGGTGAATTTATCCGGTCCGGTGAGCTTCCGGTGAGCTTCCGGTGAATTTATCCGGTTCGGTGAGAGTTTCCGGTGGAATAAATATAAATTAAAAGCAAAAGTTTTAATTTAAAGATTTTAGTACGTTAAGATATTAGAAAGAGCTATGACAGAAATTAAAGAAATCATCGAGAATTTTAAAATAAAGGCAAATGAACATGTCAAAAAGCATGCTTTCCCTTCATTTGAGGAAGTGGATAAGAATATTGTTCAAGTTTTAGAAAAATCTTTTCACAACCGTGAAGCATTAATTGTTATGTATTCAGAATTTGGACCGACAACATATTTGTGTATGAAAGCTATTTATGAAAATCTTACAAATGAAAAATATATTAGGAACATAGGAAAGTCTTTCAATGAACAAGGAGGGTTTACCACAATGCACTCTGTATATTATCTTATCTGCAATTTTACTCCAATTAGTAATTTTGAATTTAAAAAATGGTGGTTATCTAACCTTAATGAAACTTGGGATGGTATAGGTACATGGATTGGAAAATAATTTAAAATATGATAAATTAGAAAATATAATTTATCATAAATAAAATAAAAATAATAAGAATAATAAAATGTAAATACGTTAAAATAAATCTAAATATAATTTATTAAAAAGTTACGACACAACTATATTTTCTTGTGTAATCGAAGGTTGTCGACTTAATTCTAATACAAATCGAAGTACATTAGCACTTGTCGAAAAATTTCCATTTAGTGAACTAATTTGAAGTTCGAGATTATTGTTTCCTATAACATTTGATGAAGCTACCAAACTGAAAGGGTTACTTATTCCAGTAAATATAGCAAGACCCGAGCATTTTAGAATATATTCGTCTCCAATAATATTATTGACACCTTCATCAGCGTGTTGAATTTTGAATTTTACAATATCTGTATTTAGTTCGTTAGCTTGTAATTGAAATAAATACATTGCACTAAAAGAATTTTCTGCAAATTCTAAAATACGAATACTTTGTCCGGATATTGGATTATTTCTTGGAAAATTTCTTATATCAAGATTTTGATATTGTAAAGTTTTTGTTTCAAAGACGTCTTTTACCGTAACTTTGCCGTTAGCTCGTTCAATATCATTTGTTGTTCCTTGTACATCAAGCCATTTTGAACTTCCCCCACTCGGTGCATTTCCATTAACGGTTGTACATTGTAGATTTTTACAAATCAAATCTTTACCAAAAGAAGCCATTTTTATTTTATAATATAGAATAAATATAAGATATAAATTTATAATTTAAAATCAGGTTTAATCCAAACCAATAAACCCGAACCCGGAGTTGTTATAACTTTACTTTCCATACACACGCCAATAATTCCAACATTATTTGTAGTAATTTGTGAAGAATTGACTGAACCTCCCGAAGCACAAGCTAACATTTGACCTTTAACATAACTTCCATCAATAGCTTTGCAAGTTGTGAATCCTTTTGTACAAACAAAACAAGAATTTCCGGTTGTTGCATTTTGAACACAAACTCCTATAGGCATACAATTTTGATTAGATTGACTTGCCGAAGCTGCATATATTTTTATACCATTTACATCTGAAAAATCATCAGAAAATTGAACAATATCTCCAGCATTTATTGTAGCTCCGGTATTATTTTTAAAAGTAAATACATCACCTGTATGAGGAACCGGACTTGCGGGTAATGTTGCCGTATATGCATTTGTCAAACCTGTCAAAGGAATTCCTACGGTCGTCAATGAGGATGTTGGCGTTGTATATGCCCAGTCTATGCTACTTACAAGTCGTATAGCACTACAATCCAAATCACCGGTTAAATTAATGTTATTTCCAGAATTACCGACAGCCAAAACTTGACTTAATGAACCAATACTTCCATTATTAATAGCACCAGATTTTATTTCACCGGAAACTGAATCATAATACAATTGTAAATTTTCTAATGTCACATCAGGACTTGGTCTTATAGGTTTTACCGTAAATGAACTTGGATTTACAGAATTTAATTCAACACCGGTTGCATTTATACAAATAGTATTGTTGACAGACGAAGTTCCTCCGGTATTCTTATTAGCATATGAACCTAATGACACTGAATTTAGACCACTAAAAACTTCGCCTGCAAATCTTCCTACAGAAACAGAATCCACACCGGCGTTACTTTGTCCGGAATCATCTCCTAAATTTACCGAATAATTCCCAGCTTGGTCATAACCACTACCTGAACCTAAAGCCAAAACATCAATTCCACAACCGAATGAACCAGCATTTCTGCCTATTAATATTGCACGTTGTTCATTTATATATCCGTCATCACTTGTTGTTTCACCAATACGAATTTTAGCATCTTGAGTACCGCCTCTAATCCTAATTAAAGCACCATCAATTTCATCTTGAATTATCGTAAATTTTCCAGTTCCGGTAAAAGAAATATCATTCGTTGTAGTTGTACTTCCTTGGTCGGTAACAGATTGTAAATTTTGGTTAGCCCCGGAAGGCAAGTTTTGAAGCAAAGACCCGTCACCAATAAATTTACCAGAATTCAAAGTAATATCACCGGTGTTTAAAGTAATATCACCTGTGTTTAAAATCAAAGGTCCATCATTTAAAAGTACACCGGCTCCAAGCGGTTCGGTGTCGAGCGTTAATTGCATAAATGACCATTCATTTATACCATTGTCTCCTATTTTCAATCTCGTTTGAGAAACAGGATCTAAAGATTTAATTTCAAAAGAACTATCAAGTTCATCTAAACCTATAGAAAATTTTGATTTACTTGCAGAATTATTTAAAATAAAATCATAAAAATTAATATTATTCACTAAATTTAAATCACCGTCAGTCTGTAATTTCATAAATTCTCTTTGATTATTTACATCTGAATTATCAATAAATGAAATATCTCCACGGTATAAAAAATCTGAAGCCATATGAATTGTTTGACAAGGGTTTGAATTATCACCTATTTGATTTACATTTAATTGATTAATTGTTAATGGGTCGGGAACGGTAGGATTAGGACCAGGGTCGGTTACATTGTTTAAAGTTGTAAGAAATACATTTTTGCCGAAAGAACTCATATATCTATATATATTATAATACGATTTTAAATTTACGGTTGAGCAAGTTTCATAAACACCGTTCCAAATTTATCATTTGGATTCGCTTTGAATACATATAATCCATTTACTTGTGTAATATCTTCAACCGGAGGAACATTAGTTGTATCTACGATAGGCAAACCATTAAATCTAACTTTCATTTTATTTTCTTTTGCAGCCATATTCAAATTTACAATACCGGGGTCACCGCTTTGAGAACCGTCAATATCTATATAAATATCAGCTCCAAGCATTTCTAAGGTTGTTTTTGTTGTTTTATTTTTTTTACCAATAAATACTGCATTTCCTACATTAAAATTTTGATTCATGATTAATTCTTTTCCAAAACTATACATTGTATATAATATATCACACGAAGAAAGAATTTGCAGGTTTTAGAATTGGATTATTTAAAGGATGTTGTTCGGGAAAGGTAAACATTGAAGTTTTCAAAGTTGGTTTATCTCCAAGTCCAAAAATATAAGATTTATATCCAGCTAATTCATTTACATTTGAAATTTTGGCTGGGGGTAAAGTTATGTCACTTATCGATTTACAAGGCAATTGTTGCATAGAAGGTGGTCCAAAACCGGACATTTGCATTAGAGATGGTGGTAATTCAGCTTTATTTTGACCTATACGTTCACCTAAACTTGTAGGTGAGTCATTTGGTTGAAATCGATTCATTTTTTTATTATGTATAATAATAAATAAACATTTAAACAATCAATTCAATCATACGCCCAACACCTACACGCAAAACACTTGTACACGCACAAAATACAAACACTTCATTATTAGTTAATACTTGTTCAGTTGTGTTTGTGCCTTCACTAGTCTCTAAATACATCATAGTGTTAAGACTGCGAGAGTCTAAACCAGAAATTGAGCGTACACCCATATCACTAGACATATTTAAGCGAACCATAAAAGTGAAATAATGGTTTACCCAATCTTCAAAACTATTGACTTTACAACCACATTTTGTCATATATTGGTCAGCTTTCGCCACACACATCGAATTGAAATATCCTAATGCATCGTTTCGGTAATTTGGAATATAAAGATTATTCACATTGAATTGTGCACTTCCTAGTCTTCCAGTTTGAAGTCAAAGTAACTTGGTATATAAGTAGGACCGATTTTATTGTCGATTTGCACAAGACCGAGGGATTTGGTTTGATAATCCCCTATACGTTGGACAGCATATATTTCATCAATCGATTGAGAACTTAAACTAAATCGTGTAGATTTATTCATACCGTCGTGTGAAGATGTGAAAGAATAGTAATTCTTGAACGGAATTTCAAGAAATCCATCTCTTTTTAATTTTGCGTCGACTGCCGAATCATATACTCCATTTGAGAAGGTGATAGTTTCAATTGTAAAATAAAGTTTTTGTAAAGTAAATCTTCCACCTGAAATTAAAGCTTGTTGACCGTCGTTATTTAAACCATTTCCTAATCCCAAGCTATTTTGAACAGCACCTAAAACTTCCGGACCATGCAAATAAAATCGAAGTTGAATAGGTGGCAAAAGAGATGTATCTAAATAACTAGGCTCGCTGTCTCCTATAAAGCTTCTAAATTCTTGAATTATAAAAGGTCGAAATGTTTTATAATAATCAAGGTCGGTCACTTCAATTTCTTGGTTTTGTAAAACTCTTTGATAACTAATTTCTTTATTTAAAGTAGTTTGTAAATTGTCTAGAACCGTAGCGACGGTGCTGTATCCATTAAAACCACTTTGGATTTGCACACCTCCAGCCGTGCATTCTACCCGAGAGATTAATTTTTCTAAACCATTTGGAAGCATTGTTCTCAAAAAATCAGCACCTCCCGGAATGGTAATATTGGCATCGTTCGCTCGAGCTTCACAATGCATCGAAAGTGATTTTAAATTTATAATTACGTTTGACGGAAGATTTAGAGTGATTGTAGAATTATTTGTTGCGGTGTCTTGATTTGTGGTTTCGAGCCTAAAATAATTAGTGCTATACCCGGAAACTTTTTGAAGTGCGTACGCAAGACTTAATGGCAAAGACATTCTTTTATATATAATATATTAGTAACATAAATAAAAAATTTTAAAATTGTGAAAGTTCTTTGATAATTATTGACATAGAATAACTTATACTTCCGTCCTGTGCTTCCGTGGGCGAAACTAAAGGTATGGGTCTATTTTTAGAGTCGGTCAAGACAAATTTTAATTCAGTCAATTGTGATCCTGAAATGTCAATAGCAAAATTGTCATTTGGATTTAAAAAATCTATAAAGTTTGTAGTCAAGTCATTTGGTAAAAGAATTTTACCAAAAATATCGCTAGCAATTAAAGAAGTGCTATCACTACTTATAGCGGATAAATTTGTAGACTCAACATTGTTAGTAGGCAAACTTGATATTCGCAAATATAGTGCATCATTTGTTTGCAAATTACAAGGATAATAACTTTCGAATATGGTGTCCGCTGTTTTTATTTCGAATAAATCAATTAATTGAGAAACATTTGATAAATTGTTAGTTTGTCTATTTACACGCCCGCCTAAAATTTCGTCGGCGTCGTTATATTTGCTTGGACCTATAACTTTAGTTTGTAGTTCAGCTTGCAAAGGATTGTTTGCATTGAATTCATTTCTAACTGAAAAAGAAACAAACTTAATATTCGGAACTGCAATTGATAAAGTAATTTTAAACTTATTTTTATAATCTATAGGGTTACCATTATATTCTACATTAACCGTTCCGGTATATGCAAATTCATTATCTAAAACCGCTTTTATATTTGTACTTAAAACTGTTTCTAATTGAGCTAATTCTGTATAATTTTCAAAAGGAATTTCTACGGGAAATAATTTATTAGTATCGATTTTTCCTATAAAGAATATTCCATTAAAATTATTAATAGTGTACCATGTTTTAGCAGCCGAAAAGGAATTTAAGACAACACGTAATTTACTTGTAACTCTATAATTTAATAAAGCTGTTGGTATATTTACATCTATTCTTCGAGAATCACCTGCCGAATTTTCTTCACTATTTAAATATATAGTTCGTGATGAAATTATATTATTCATTATCTATACTAATAAAAGATTGATTTTTAATATTTGCTTCCGTGTCCCTAATTTTTGGTTTAGAAATTTCGATATTTCCATTGGGTAATTCAGTGTAATATTCGGTTCTATTTAAATAATCATCTACTAAAAGTTCAATATGTGCTTTGGGAATATTTTTGAATATTCTTTCGGCTTCCACAATTAAAAGATCTTTTTCTATATTCATTTTAAATTAAATGTTCTTTTATATTTATTAATATTTTTTTCTAATAAAGTGGAATTACCCCATAATAAATGTTTTGAAAGCGAACCGGGAGTATCACATGTACTCCAATTTTCGTTGGGTTTATGACGTTTGAGATAATTAAATTTTCTTTTTATATCTTTATTTGTAGTAAAATCTGTATAACCTTTTGCACCGAAATGAACAGTTTTTAAATTATCAAAAATTGCCATTAATTTTTTTATCTTTTTTTGTAGACTTTTTAATTTTTACAGTTTTATATTTACAATTTGCCATTTTATATTATATATCTTATGGATTTATTACACCGACTTTTATAGGTGTTGAACTATTGCCGTCATACTCGACATATTTAATTCCCTTTTTAAAATTACCTGAATTTATGTTTCTATTTTCATAACTTACTCCGGTTGTAGGCAAAAATAGCTTTTTATCTTGCTTTTGTCTACCCGTTATTTTTCTAATTTTTTCGGTAATTGGGTCATAACTAGGGACTTTTTCTATATTTTTTTCTTCAATTGGATGCAATCCTAAATATTTCCGTAAATAATTCTTTTCTTTTAGACTCTCTTTAACTCCCATGGTATCCATAAAATCTGTAAAATTAATAGGGGGCGCTTCGTTTAACAATGCACCTTCTAATACACCTTGAGTCGTTCTAAAATAATGTTCATGTTTAGAATTTGTTGGTTGATAGTATCCAAAATAACCACCCATAACTGAACCGCCTATAGCATTTGCGAAACCAAATCTAGATCTTGCCGTGGAAACTCTTTCGGTTTTGGGATAATTTTCGGTATACATTTGCTCTATATCATGTAATTTTACAAGATCATTTTCTGTTCCCGGTTTTGGATTGACATGAATAATTTCATAATTAGAATTTGGATGTGGTTT
>LGRX02030735.1:0-38003 GCA_001247695.2 Cymbomonas tetramitiformis | reverse complement strand
CTCACACTGTGCCTAGCCGATTGTGGGAAGTGGTGAGCATAGATTTTGTCACTGGGCTCCCCACGACAGAGAGAGGTGTGAATGCCTTTGCTACATTTACTTGTAAACTGAGTAAGATGGTGCACGTGGTCCCAATGGCGTATAACGATAGCTCAGCGGAGGTGGTGACCAGAATGTTCATGGATGCAGTGTGGCGACTGCACGGGGCCCCGATGAAGATTGTGTGCGACCGGGACCCGCGCTTTCGAGACGCTCTGACTCAGGAGTTCATGCGACTGATGGGCGTGAAGGTAGCCAGCACCACCCCTTATCACCCGCAGAGTGATGGCCAGGCTGAGCGCAGTAACCACACTGTGGAGCGCATGCTGCGTTGTTACGTGGCAGAGAACCAGGAGGATTGGGACCTGTGGGTGGCTCCAGTGGAGTACGCCATCAACGACTCCAAATCGGCAGTGACAGGGTTCTCACCGTTCGAACTGGTGTACGGACATGCGCCAGCGACCCAGTTGGACCTCTTCATGAACGCAGCTCTGGAGGGAGGCGCAAAGAGGAGGAAGGGAGGTCGCACAGCAGCGGACAAGCAGGGTACCGCTCACCAGTTGGCCAAGCAGTTCGCGCAGCAGCTGCAGGCGGCACGAGAAGGTTTGCAACTGGCTCAGCAGCGTATGATAGAGCAGTTCGATGCACGGCACCGTCTCCAGCAGTATAAGGTGAATGATCAGGTGTGGGTGGACGGACAGCACTTGACGTTGCCCGGTGACAGGGGCTTGAAACCCAAGCTGCGCAAATTGCGGCACGGACCTCTGCGAGTAGTAGAGTGTTTGTACAGCGATCGACAGCAAGAACTGCCAGAACAGGACCGAGGAGCCCCGTCAGCATACAGACTGGAGCTGCCCGTGCACTGGAAGGTACATGCATGACACTTTCACTGCAGACAGGCTCAGCCCAGTACAGTCAGGCGCAGATCACTTTGTTGGCAGACGGGAGGAGATGGCACCACCGCCAGTAATGGTAGAAGGGCAGAAGGAGCGCGAGGTGGAGCGCATCATTCGCACACGCTTCAGAAAGCTAGGCGGGAAAACTGGCGGGTCAGTACAGGAATGGTTGACCAAGTGGAAGGGATTGCCACACAGTCACAGCCAGTGGCGGACCCGAGAAGACCTGGAGGGCAAGGGAGGCAGGCTGGAACCCCTGAGGGCCTTTGAGGCCGATGAGGAGAAGCCGAGGAGGGCCCCAGAAAAGAGGCGCAGGGAGACGCACGGTCAGCAGCAGGAGCAGAGGGCTCAGCTCATGGCAATGAGAGCCCCCACTCCGAAGGTTTACAGTAAGGGTGCCAGTCAGGTCTATCAACCGCATCTTACGAAGGTGCAACATCCTGTGAGGATCCTCGTCCTCTTCTGTGGGACTGGGTCTGTAGAACAACAGTTCCAACGACAGTTCGACGGCTGCGAAGTGGTGACTGTGGATATTCTTCCTAAGTGGCAAGCAACATGCACCGAGGACATTCTCCACTGGAACTACAGGCTGTACCCCCGACACTATTTCGACGTGATCTGGGCGAGCCCACCATGTAAGGAGTACAGCAAGGCCAAGACTGTGGGAGTACCGGACCTGGAGCTGGCTGATCGGCGAGTGAAGCGTACTCGGCAGATCATCGAGTACTACGATCCAGCATACTACTTCATTGAGAACCCAGCGGGAGATGCTCTGCGAGGGCTGCACACGCGATCTGTGATGAAGGGTTTGCCCGCTCCTCACCCCGTCTCCTACTGTAGGTATGGGGCACCCTACATGAAACCTACACATATCTGGACGAACGCCGTGCTACCCGTACCCCTGCTGCAGTGTACCCAAGCAACACCATGTCCCGCGAGAGCTGTGCTGGGAAAGCACGAGACTTCATCGCAGGCAGGAGTTTCAGCGTCCAGAACACGAGGCATGGGGTCAGCGCAAGCAGTGTACGCGATTCCCCGCACCTTGTTGCACCATTTGTTCTGTGGACTGAAGTTGGGGAAGCGCATGAGCGAGGAGAGCGCAGCAGCAGTCATGGACATCATCGCCACTCTGACAGCGCAGACGGACGAGATCCCGATGCAGGAACAAGATACTGAGGTCTAAACCCTCAGGGCGCAAAGCAGCGCAAGACCCGCAGAGCGAGAGGAGTACCAGGGCGACAGAACCGTTTAAGCGTTGGCAGCGTAATTCGGGGACGGAGCCTCGGGAAACCTCCAGCGCGGAAGGGGACTCAGACCCAAGGACTGAGGGGCACGGGACCCAAGAACCCGAGGCTTAGAAGCCAGGGGGACTCAGACCCGAGGACTGAGGGGCACGGGACCCGAGAACCCGAGGCTTAGCAGCCAGCATCACTGTGCATGTTTGTTGATCCCCAGACAATGTAAACACGAACAAACGCTAGCGAGGACGTAAGCGCGCGCCTAAGGGGGGGAGAGTTGTGCTAGGGTAAGTCACGAGACAGAATGACGACGTGTCAGAATGGCGAGTGACGGGTACTATGACAGTCACCAATGACAGGCATTTATATGACCAGATGACGAGAGTGTCTGACAGAAATGACTGACAGAAATGCCTGACCCGAAAGTGAGTTTGAAGGTTGAGAGAATTGGTGGGAAACCATCCCAGAAATGGTGGGAACCATTTCATATTCAAACAGCCACACAGAACTGGAGGGAAACCAGGAGAGCCCCAGTTCTTGCCGCATCATCAGATCTATGACTATTCAGTAATTCAGAGCAGAGATCATTGTATGACTGGCAGCTGCAGCCCAAGGGCCAAATGACAAGACCTGTCATAGGATATGTGAACATGAAGTGACTGAGCACTGTGACTGTCGAATTCGGATGAGATCTGAGGGAATTCGAGTCGACATGTTACTACTTAAAGAGCTGAACAAGCTCTCATGCTAGTTTTTTAATTAGTTACACATTGGCACTGACCTCTGGTGTCTTGTAACTTCAAACAGTGAAAGTTCATCTAAGTATAAAGAAATATCCGACAGTATACAAAGCATTCCGATATCAACCTATGGTCCTAGTATCATATTCCCTGTAAGTGTTACTTGCACCCTTGTGAGACTGGTTCAGTCTCACAACTGAACAGCAATTGACGGACCAGATGACCTCCCCCCCAGCCAGTCTTAATCGGACGGTCTCCATGAGTTACTGAAACTTAAAATGGCATGAAGGTGTGGGTGGGCACCCACGACGCCCCTTGTGGACTAGCGGCGTCGTCGGCGGCAATCGCATCATACCGCTAGACTACAAGGGGTATCGTGGGAGCCCATACCTCCAAGGGGAATCGAACCCCTTGTTAGGATTAGCCCAGGCAGCCCTCCCGGGAGTCCCGGTGTAGGCCCCTGACTAGACCCTTAGTCCGATCTGACTCGGGTACCGCTGCCTGTGTGTGTCACCGCAGTGTCACATGCCGTTAGGTACCGTTCAGGACTTTCGCCTAGGCTATAGGATTCGGTATCATATTTCTTATCACACTGAATGATATTCTGAATACAGTCAACCTATTTAGGCTCACTCCGAATATATCCGGTTGGGGTATATTCACTAGGTCGTGGACCCATTCCACGCTTTTATTGTCCTTGCTTAAGGGCATGGTTGGATAATTTCGCCGTTTGAGTAGGTGGTGCGCTTGGGCGCCTGTGTGGCGTTTGGGCGGTATGCGCGGTTAAGATGCGGTTGGAGGCGGCTCTGTCGCTGTGAGATTTGTGTTGCTGGTGATTGGGCTGCAGCTGGTTGGATCTACGTTACGGATTAGCTACCCTGAACGCCATTTCACTGTAGGAGGAGCTTACGCGCGCGCCTACCCTTTCGACTTCGCAATCTTCTATTTCTTCACGTTGATAATCCGCTCCATCTGGCATTTCCGATTTTACCGCCCCATTGCCCCACCTTGGCGCCCGTCAGCACCACCTGCCTAAGGTGTCCAAATTTATGGCTTCTAGACCGATGCCGACGCGCGCTAAGCGCAGACTTCTTAAGGAGAGTGATTTGGAGGCGGCGATTCGCCTCGAAGATTCAGTGCGGAACGCCTCGACTCCGCAGACGCCACCAGTGCTGCCGCCACCTGATCCTACCCAGGACGACGACGAGACCGTCAAGGCGGACCGGAAGCACTATGTGGACCAGTGCAAGCTGGTCATGGACGTCAGAAGGGAAAACCGGCATCGGGTATGGGGGGAGGCGCTCCGCATGTCTGTGTTGGGCGACAAGAACAAGCGCTTCGAGGCCACCCCGAAGGACATCGACAAGCTTGGCAAACTCGTGGTGGCCCTTAACACCGAGTTCTTATCTGCTGGACTGGACGTGTCTTCATTCGACTTCGAGCACCCTACACGCGTGATCGAGGCTGTGAACGAGCTCGTCCACGACACTCTGGCGGAGCTGGTCGAGTCGGAAACGTGGACGCGGTTGACATCCGCGTGTTTGCTAGGGCTGACAGCGCGCTGTCAAATGCTCAAAACGTGTTCGTTATGCGAATATGATATGTGCGGTACGCTTGTGCTATGCATTGTGCTTTCATGCGGTGCGTATGTCGAGCCGTTCACTCGATGCGTGCCCAATGGCCCCCTCCCTTGCGCGGCGTTCCAGATCCCAGATTGTGCACGGATCTCGCGCGCGCAAAAAACATGTTATTCCTAACACACCTAAAAATAAGTATGCAAAGTTTCGATGCTTGCGGTGTATTGCTCAGACCTCTACATCAAGCTGCTGGACAGTGACTTACGGACCCGTAAGTCACTGTCCAGCAGCTTGAGGTGAAGGTCTGAGCGAGAACAGGTGAGCGGATTATGTTTTGTTCGACGTGAGCACGTGACGGAGGCTAGACACGTCATCATACCACGGATATGCGAATGGAAAATATAAAAATTGAATTTCACCAACAAATATTTTAGTGAATATAAACCTTTGGTATATTCACTACATCGCGGCCAGATTATTGGCTGGAAAAAAAAAAAGGACTCCCACACGACTTGTATTTATTGGTCATAGAGACCACAGGTTTTCGCTGGAAGCGCTTTCGCGTTTTTTTGCTCTTTTTCCGCATTTCCCCAATATTTCCCGATATACATATATCCCTTTGGCATCATTGTTATAATAATTTTCGAGGGACGGTATAAAATTTTCAGTCTGCATTTTAAAAATAAAATTCTAATTTTCTATTCTAGGATTGTCACTTTTCTATTCCAAAATAATAATATTCCGATTGACGAGTGGCACCTGAAGGGGTTGATTCCGAGGGGCACGGTCAACGTCATCGGGCCGGTCGCCCACAACAAGGTCGACAAGCACATCCAGTCGCGCCAGTCGCAGGTGCCTCTGCGGGTGGTGAAGACCTACGTGACCAACCGGCTGTCCTACTCAAAAAACAACGTGGATGGCCCCGGTCGCTGGAAATACAAGACCACCGTTGAATTCCCGAACGGGTTTTACATCAGGTACAATGAAATCAGTGATGGTACCGAAGTTAACTTTGGTATCGAAGCTAATGGAGAGTCAATTAAGAAGTGTCTGTAATGACAACAACTTACTACGAGTTGTATTTTCGTAGTTGATGGATGGCTGACATGTCATTTCATTATGATTAGGACATGGCATTGCCTAGTGATATGTGTATATTCTTCAGCACATGATCACTTATCTCAATGGTGCCCATTTTATTTTGGGCAAACACTATTCAGAGACTTGTTATGATAAAGAAGTATGAATGATGAATGTGTCATTTCAATCCGATAGAATTGTGACTAGTTGATGACTATAAAACTTCTGTCACTCTCCAGAATGAGGATGAACTGCGCTTGGAAATCAGCTGCAGATTGCGGGTTCGAGTTCCGCCATGGCTTTTCCCAAGACTTCGTGGCCTAATGGTCGAGGCAACAAATTTCTAAGCATTCCAGAATGAGCTTTCAAAGAGTCATAAAATTCCTCAATGAAGCATGTGTGTCTTATGTGCCAAAATGATATGAAACCACAAGTATGATGTCAATCTATATGTGGATGGTTTATACCATTGTATGCTATTCCACAAATAAGTAGTGATGTCAGAATAAAAACTTTGGACAATTGCAACTCAGTACAAACCCGAGTGCATTCAAGTCCACTTGTATGCTCAGAATCTGAATCTAATGTACTTTCTATATGCACAGGATCGAACATATTTTCTATGTGATTCTGAATTCAGGAACTAGAGTCAATGTAAAAACTCTTTTCCTATTTCAGACGATGAAACCTTTATTCCCTTAGGTGCAATACCTTATTGTAAGGAATAGTCATTTTCAATACAAGTTTCAATCGATTTTCTCAAATCTGTCACTTTTATGATGATCAGATTGGTCAACTTTACAGCATAACCACTTCCCCTCGCTGAAGGAGATGACTCCCATCATAGGGCGGTATATTGGCTGTTTTCATATGACACATGGGAAACATGAATAACTCTTGGTGAATTTCGGGATAAACATCCTGAATTGGTTGTGCTTGATTGCTCTATGCCCAAGAATGACCGAAGAGATTACTTGCCATCTTTTAGCCATATGGCGTAGAGGCTGCTTAACAACGGTTGGGTCATAAGCTGGATAGCTATGTTAGCTATGTTGGAGGCTGAATAGCCATGATTGCACAGATTCTGTCTTCCATGATAGACCTTTGAGAAATGGTGTCTGATGAATCAATACTTTTGACAACAACTCAACGTTTAGGTCTGATGAAGAGCTGATGATCTTTGCTGCAATGCAATTGTTTGATGCGTACCACTGAAATGCCTTGTGATATAATAATCTCACTGCATAGGCTTTGTTCAATGGCGGTATGATCAGATATGTAATGATCCATGAATACAAGATGGTTGGTATGGCTCATTCAGCAGGCATGATTACCTCAAAGAGATGCCAATACACGGATACATTTCAAGACATAAGGGCAATAGGCTTATTATGTAGCCTTTAAAGGCAGCTAGCATTTATGCTGCATTGGTCAGCTCATTGGCTTTGACCTTTCTAGGTGTTGTACTCAGGCCGTAGCCTGCATATTGCATTGAGTAATCTTGACACCTTTAATGATCTAATCAGATGAAATATCAAGAATGGTTGCCCTTTTTCAATGATCATCGGTAGCAGAGGCTATAGTGCTTGCACCGTGTCAATATACAATTCTTGTCTGGATACACGCTAGACCATATGTATACAATGTCTAGGTCTTCAAAATCAAGCTCATATGTATGTCATGGCTGATGACCTTAGAAATGTTTGATACAAATATGTGTCAACTTCATGGAGTTCTGCATGGTTTGACTGTATATAGTCAGGCTTACCAAAACAAAAACAATGATGCAACTTACTTTGTTTTATTATTTGTCTTTATTATTTATTTGGGTTTTAGTTGTATTTTTAGCTTATCATCTTCCCCCCTCAAGGAAGTGTATTGCTAGGCGGTTGGCAAGCGCCGTTTAAATACAGCAGAGGTCCAACCTTTATGTGATGACGTGATAGCTTACTATGAAGCTGGATAGCAGTTCTCGGGTTGCAGCCCATTGCACCAAAGGTGCATCGCAGTCTTTGGGATGCAGCCCGAATTCACGTCATCGGCGTGGGTCATATAGTGCTCATGCATGTGCTGTATAAAATACAACACTACCCTCCAGCGGCGAAGTGGTTTGCTATTACCATCATCGTATGCTGTGGGATATCAATATATAATCAGAGAGCATGGTAATATGTGTACCATGTTTGTCAATATCGGAGAGACTGTGTCTTCTTTAAAATCCTCATGACTATATGTATAATGGTGCTATACTGATGTCAACACCTTCTCTCTGAGTGATTTATTGATTTCAGATGTGATGTCGTGGCAGTCAACCTTGTCCGATTGTACCGGAGGTTGTATGAATTGTGTCCACGTCATTGGCACGAGTCATATTGTGTCCATGCATACGCGATCTCAGCGCAGGTCACAATACAGTGCCCGAGCATACGCGATTTTAGCGTAGGTCACATTGTGCCTCTATTTATTACATCTGAGAATATCTGTTACTCATCTTTGCGAGTCTAGACAACATTGTGCTGATTGCAATGCTTTCTCTGGTGACTTATATATCACAGATTATACCAAATTTGGTGATCAGTCCAGTGCAATATTTTGTCACCGGAATGTACAGGGATTGTAAATGATTGCAATCCAGCCGGAGGAACAATCTCAACAGCTATTCTGTACTAATGAATTCATCGGAGTTATACTCATTCGACGATTCGAAACCCATGTCATTTGTAGTAATGACAACTCACATGGATATATAGGGTTTTTATCAGAATGCTTTTATGTGATGTCAACATTTATGAACAATTCACTTACATCTTAGGACAAAGGAGTTACGCTTGGAAGGTTTTGCATGGTGGTCTCCCAACAGTTATCAGCTGTTATTCAGGTGCCACATTCTGCCTTCAGTATTGGGACTATATCAACCAGTCCTTCAGCGATGCACTTGTCCTTCCCACTCTTATGTACGGCTTTAGTGCCAAAGTGTATCAGGTGGGATATATATATACATTATATAACTATCATCTTCTGATCCAGGATATGCAATTAAGCATGGTATCAGGTATATGTTATGTATATAGTTCAGCATTCTGAACTTACTCAAGGATGTAAATACTGAGTAATAGTCAACTTATAGTCATTGGGATGTAGTTTCCCATCCGATTTTGTACTTTGTTAGTGATGGTGGATTTAACGTTGTACAGATTTCAACGTTACTTGTGGATGCAGTGGTTTTATCAAAAGCAATCCATCAGAAATCACCAGATCGGAATATAAAATGGATATGTGTGTGATCCTATCGACCTTCTTCCCTCCTTGAGGAAGTGTGAACATATAGGCAGGTCAGTTGCTTATATACCTTATAGCTTATAGCTTACAGCTTATAGCTTATAGCTTGCAGTCCTTGTAGGAAGCAGCTCATACAGTTTTAGGGTTGTTGCCCAACAGTTCTTGGGTTGTTGCCCGAAATATTATCATGTCTGTGCTGATTACAGCATGATATATTTATGCCAAACACGAAGTTTATCCAATATTTAGTGGCATTTTAGGGCGTGTTACGTTACAGTGGCCCATATCCCCAACAGTGTGTTTAGGGTGTTACTTGGTATCAGTAACCCTAAAATAGGTAAAATTAAAGCAGTACAAATATTTTGCAAACATTTTTAAGCAAAACTGCATTTAACATCACACTGAATGTTACGTGGTTTTCAGGAGGTATGTTACACCCCTGACACACACACATTTAATTTTTAGGGTGTTACAGGGTGTTACAAGTGCTGCATAAATCAGGGATTGTTTATTGATAGCTGAATAATTATATCAGCAAAAAAAATCAATCCGAAATTTTCATTTTGAAATCATGCGTAAAACATTTTGACGCATTTCGTTACAGTCAATATGTACACCCCTACATATTCCACACCTACTATCTAGGGTGTTACACGAAATATGACTATGGTCATTATGATTTTCTGATACCTTAATAGGTATAAAATCATAATATCAAATAAAATAGGGTCGAATTTTCAATTTTCAAATCTATCGCAAACGAATTTCACCCATTTTGACCGTTTTTCGGCTTGATTATTGTTTCCATAGTAATATATCTCTGTGTGTGTGTGAGCTGCAAAGTACAGAAGTACTGCATTTCACTTCACTTTTGCACATGACGATTTTCATGGCATAAAAGTGAATATTCCTGTATGTCAACATCTGTGGTTGATCATATCTGTGGGTTTTACTGATTTGAAACCCATGGAAGTAAATGCACTCCCTGATGATATTTATGTATACCAACTATAAGCGGATTATCCACTTTAGTGATAACTTATCAACCTATGATATGTTTGAGCATATGATTGTGCTCTAAGAGTATATCAAAAATGATATCTCTAAATTTCAAACATATCTGGACATAGCTTGATTTATAATCAAAGCAGTTTAGCACAGCACATATATATGTGTGTGTATGTCCACAACAACCTATGTCAGCTCAATATATGTATGTACTGATCTGGTTAGGTACATGCATTTGTGCTGATCAATACTGAGTCAATTGTCAGAATGCAGTATAGTGGTTGTTGTTGCTCCAGCGATGTGTGAGAGTGAATGGACTGTGCTCAACAGTTACCAGCTGTTGTAATGAGCACAGTATTCTGCCTTCGGGTCTGGAGATAACTCCATCCAGCCCTACAGCATGTTGTATTATCCTGCTCCCATATGTATCGCCATGTTTGACATTCCACACGCACATGTGTTTGTGGAATGGTATCCATATTATAATGCACATGATAGACATTATAGTTGATCAATTCACTCTGAGTCAGTGAATGTCAATATATACATACATAGTTGTAAATGTCAATGTGTGTGCATGTGTAGTACTGCTGATTAGTACTTTTGCCAGAGTGTGTGTTCAAACTTACAGGAAGGTGACTTCTGGTATTACAATATTCCCAGATAGTTATCATGCAGGATGGTGATCAGCATGCCATGTACTGAATGAATCTAGCATGATATATATCAAGTTAAGGTTTATTGTAATCTTGATATAATCTCATTCACAATAATGAGTTGCTGGTTAATTTAACATGTAGCTCTGGTGAGTATTCCTTCCAGGAATCCACCATAGAACGGTATGTGATCCGAAGAGCATCTCGGCTCCACCGGGACATAACGAGCTAATTATGATGTTAAGACTACTTTCATGCACCTTATGCTAACATGAGTTCTAATATAATCTAGCATGCACTGCAATGTGCTTGTGGATTGTTCAATACATTGCAAAATGATGCTAATGTTCCAGTTGCTAACGTGATCAAACTGGTATATATATACTATAGCTGATATCATGATCAAGCTGCTTTGGTGATGCATGCACAACTTACAATATTGCAATCACTCAGTATAAAATGTATACATGGTGTAATGCTGCATGTTGATGTGTGCTGCATATACTCATGTGCTGCATGTTGGTATTTAATGCAATCATTGCAAGCTCAGTATATACATCTTTTGCACACTATATTGCAAATAGCATACAAATGCTGACGGTTTGAAATATTTCTGCAGTCATCAATATGTGGTGTAAAATGCTGCAGTATAGTAATCATGTGTCCATCATGCATCCATCCAAAATATCCCTGCGAGTATACAATTATTCTGCAGAGGATATTGACGCGCGTAACATGGCATATGTACGGATGGCGGACACTGTAGACATATACATGTCTATGTTGGCAGATACGCAGATTTTCTGCCAACATTTACGCGTAATTTACGTATTTTGGGGTCTCGAACTTTTACGCGTATTGCGTATTAGCACAAGAGACTTGTGGAGGATCCTTCCGCCTCCCCGTGAGGCAATGTGACCTTGTGTTTCATTATTTATTTAGGGTTTCGTGACGAGAAGGTCGGTTAAGTTATTATCTTATTCGAAGTCTAGTCGTGGTGTCGTGCAATGAAGTCGTGCAATGAATATTCTACAATGTTCTACAGCGATCAGTGTTCAGTGAAGTCTAGCAGGTGAACATCTCAGACCAAAACATATTACTATCGGCTGTTCTGCACGTGACTGTTCTGCAGATCTATCTGCTCTGCTATTACATATGCTATTACATATTCTCACTTTCTCGGTTCTGCTATTACAAATAGTCAAATACATATCCGCCGTTCTGCTATTACATGATCAGCAGGTGGCTGTATTGCAGCCATGCAGTGAAGGTCTAGCTTCTGCTCTGCTATTGCATATGCTATTACATATTCTCACTTTCTCAGTTCTGCTATTACAAATAGTCAAATACATATCCGCCGTTCTGCTATTACATGATCAGCAGGTGGCTGTACTGCAGCCATACAGTGAAGGTCTAGCAAGTGAACACCTCAGGGCGCCTGATCTGCCTGCCAGATGCGGTAGTCACTTGCAAGGTGTCAAGTGTGGCGGGCTCCACGCGGCGGACACTACTACCTTGCATGCGTTCAGCACGACGTGTGCTGCGGGTGATCCCAGGCTCTCGGGATTCCTCCGCACTTGCCTCCTCCTCCTCTTGCCAGGCATCAACCCAATCGGTCTCTGGCTCCTCGAGCCCCTCAGCCCACGGGATCACCGCCAGCCCACCGTCCATGCGACGTCGCTTGCGCAGTTGAGCGTGATTGTGCTTCACGTAAATGAGTGTGTCAACCGTTTCCCATGACAACCTGTTCCGCTTTTTGCACTCAATAGCGTTCATTACCTTGTGCCCTCTCTCGGATGCCGTGGCCGCACAGCTTTGAGCACATGCTCGCATGGCCACAACCTGCAGGTCGGGGACCTCGCTGCCATACAAAGCCCAAAAGTCGGCAGCAGACACCCGTTTGGCATTCGTCCACGTGATCTCTCGTGCGAACACACCTTCCTTGTTCTTGTACTGCAACAGTTGGACCTCCGCGTTGGCACATCTCACCTTCAGGCTTTCATACTCTGCCTCAAATGCCGCTTTCACCTCAGCAGATGCATCGTGAGCTGGGGGAAGAGGAGGATGAAAGGTCTTGGAGACGAAGCTGCGGAAGGCCTCCATCGTCTCGATGTCCTCGTGCTGGTCCATATCCACGTATTCAGGGTCCAAGAGATATCCAGCCCCCTGCAAAATAGTGTATCCATAGTCCCAGCGGTGGCGATGAATTGCCACGAGCTCTTGCTGAATGTCCGGCCAGCTATGCGCTCCCTCTTCCCAAGGAGTTTCAGCCTCAGTCAACGTCAGAGCCTTCAACTTCTCCTGCACTTGGAACTTGCAGTACTGCATCTTGGACGCAGTGGGACCGTCAGAATCGCTGAACCTTAACAGTTTTACAACAGGGTCCATACAATTTAGCACAAGCTGCAGACCCAAGGGGAAGAGAATGTTCTGTGACACGTCCTTGGCCTCTTGGTACAAGGCACCCAAGGTGGGGGACTCTGGTGTGGCTCGTTGGTTGCGGTTATCGCGCACGTACTTGACCACGTGCTCAGAAAGCAGGGCCTTTGAAACGGCCTCCAGGTTGCGTGATAAACTACTCAAGCCTATGTGCACTGTTGCGAATCTGGTAGGACCTGGCTGTGTGAGCATTGTTTCTGCGGCATTCTTGAACTCCGCCAGGACGTGAGAATGGTTTTTGACAAATTTACGCAAGAGGTGCGCGTGTGATATCGCCTCCTTGAAAAACGGAATCTTCTTCACTTGATCCTCGAGCTCAAGGTCACCAACATGCGTCTCACATGGTCCCACGACAACCCAAGGGCATTCTTCTTCAATCAGAGGCCATGAGCCTCGCGTCGCGTTGTCCATAAGCACCTGGACTACGCTGCGCGGGTCGTCCAGGCCCCATATAAACTGCGTGATAAAGCGAGCGATGAAGACCTTATCCTTTACCTACGAAAGGGGGGCGGAAACATGAACACTCAGGGCTTATGGTAAACATGAACACTCAGGGTTTACGTATGGTAAACATGAACACTCAGGGTTTATGGTTTTGTCCAGTGAAATGCTAAAACCTAAGCAATATGCATCGCACGTAGCGCAACGAACAACGAAGCAGAGAAGTGATATCGCACCTTTCCCTCACAGTTTGCCGCCTTGATGAACTCGACAAGTCTGGGCGACACGTTCAGCAAGTTCAAGATAGGACGCCGATTTTCATCAGTCGCTCCATCTGATACCACCGTGGTGCCAAACTTCTGGACAGCAATACGTTGCGAAACCAGCTCCTCGCTCACCTGCTGATGTATCCGTTCCAGGATAGGCCCACCTAGAGCTCGACGACCAGGAGGTACATATCCAGGTCCAGCTGCCAGCACAGACTTGAAGGCAACCTTCCACAGGTCGTGCTCCAATGCGTGAAAAGGGATATCGGTGGCGTACATGGCTTTCGCGATGTCGTCGTCTGCCTGCTGCTGCTTCGTTCGATCCAGCCCTTCGCGAATGCTCGGTTGACGACCAGGGCGACGTTGTCCAGCAAGTCCAAAACCAGAAGTTGCTGCATCCATAAGGCTGCGTTCGCGCTCACCTTCCTTTTCGGCGTTCTTCTCTTTTATAAAATGGGAACATCTCTTCTTCGCTGCGGTGAACTCTTCCTTCCTGACATTGAAGGCCTCGGTGGTCTCATCCAAACGCTTGCTCACGCCACTACTGCATAGCGAGACCCCGTTACCTTTGGCCTGTCCAATGTGTGAACAAATCCTATCCGGGGTTCCATTGAACTTCTTCGAGCAAAATAAACAACGTGCCACCTCGCTTGGTTTCCCTCGATGCCCAGCAGGGTACAGGACGTCATCTCCAAACTCGTCCTTGTCAGGGGCAATCACTCGCACGAAGGCCCATAGAAAGTCTGTTTTGAAGGCTACAAGGCGAGATGGCTTCGTCCCTTGGACCGTGGACACACCGACAGAGACAGTATCACTCTCAGCAGCGGACATTGTTGGCCTGTATTGTTCAAGCCTTACAATCAGGATTCAAGCGGTTTAGCCGCACAATCGGAATGACACAGGTCGGTGAGATGTCAATGTGTGATGTGAGAAAATTCACGAAGTGTCACATCAAGTCGTGTCAAGCGTGTCTGACAGTCTGAGGCTGCGGCTGTGTCATACGGGCGTCAAACGTACAATTGAGCCCTTAACACTGAGGGGCATATAGCCTACGTAATTTACGCGTAATTTACGTATTTTGGGGTCTCGAACTTTTACGCGTATTGCGTATCTGCCAACATAGATACATGTCTCGCTGCATGTAAATACATCAGGAATCATGCGCCCTAAAATCGTGCGTTTATTGCATCCGATGAAATCATGACAGGTGCACATCGCGCTGACGAGCTAAAAATCATCGTACGAGCGGATTATTGTGTACGGTTCAAGCAGATCATTTGCGAAAATCGATGTTGCCAATTATTTCACAAAGTTTCTCATTGTCGCCGGTGTATTGTCGCATAAATGAATGCGATCGCGCTGTTTAACGAAATTTCGTACGTCCATTCGCAGTTGATGCGAATCATACGTACTGACGGTCATTTTTCACTAGCGCATCTGCATCTCGCATACCGTGACAATCCTGCGAATTTTGACATCATATGTATACGATCCGTACACTGTGCGCACACCTTGTCGCTTATAGTATTAAGACGATTTCTCTGCGAATGCTGTCAGCTGCGGATATGTTCGCGATGATAAATCCTCGCGCAATCCGTATGCTGTCGATATTCGAGCGTATTTATTATTCGGTTTGCAGATATTCAGTATAACTGCGAGCGCTGTCGCTTGTATGCGCGAACCTGCAACCTGCGAACAATGCAATATATACAATATCTAACGCTGCACTCACTTGAGTTCTCGTGTTCGTGCCTTGACGAGTTTAGAATGCCATCTATTAGGGCTGGATAAGCGAGCCCTCAGTATGTCATATAAAATAATAGTAAACGCTGTGTTATAGGACGGTAACACACGCGTAAGATAATGGCGGGGATGAGTGCAGACTTCTGTGAGAAGATGCTGCCTCTAGCACAACGCTAGCTCATCTAAATACCATATGTCTCCCATCGCATAGATGGTACCGCCATTGGGTTGTGAACCCGAGACATTGGTTGAACGACCAGTATCGTCAGAACGAATAATACGTTCGCCCCATAATACTGCGCATGCTTGTTCCGCACATGCTTGAAGCGAAGATGATTTCTTGTTTGTTACTTCAAGATGTATCTTGCTTTGCCATCTTCGAGTTCGACATACGAACTCTCGATGGCAGGTGTCATTCAAGTCTTTCCTTGAATAATGACAGATGATGTGACTTATCATCTGACGACATGTACAGTCATAGTCGACCGTACTGACGACTGCCTGTCATAATAATATATGACATGACTCGACATGACATGACATGGTATGACATGTCTGCTGACAGGTATGACACGTATGGCATGTATGACACATATATCATCGGTCATGACCCTGACAATACGACTGTCCATACGGTGTCCATCCGGTGTCCATACTGTGTCCATGCGGTCTTTCATACGGTGACCGTGCGGTTGAATAGTGCCTGTGTCCACACGTATGGACACCGGGTGGACTTTAGGCCGTCCATACGGTGTCTATACGGGTGTCCATACGGGTGTCCATACGGGTGTCCATACGGTGTCCATGGGGCATTTTCGTACGGACACCACATGTACTCGTCGTCCGTACGGTTCTTACATGTGCCTCAAGATTTCTTCAGAAATATGTTCAGACCGTCCATACGGTTGTCCATACGAGGTCCTTACGAGATCCATACGCCGTCCATGTGGAAATTCATACGGATGGACAGGCCAATAATGTGTAGGGACACCACCGACACCCCCGACCATAATCCCCACGTGGCTACACTTTCGGCGCTTCTTCCACTCACTGTCACCACCGTCACAGGTAGGACCTGCAGGAGCGCCTGCAGTAATGGCAGTATATACTGCTGTGGACTCCACCGTCGACAGCGAGACCACTGCCGCCACCACCACCCTGCGGGGCAACGGTATACATACAGCCACCCCTAATGGCTACTACCCCGCAGTCCTTGTGATAGGACCGGAAATCTGGTCCGGTACTATCATAAGGACCGGAGTTTCGGGAATTTTTTTAACCCCTCCTCCGCTGTGCGTTAGGATATCCTAACAAGCAACTTGCTTTCAAAGTCACAAATCGGTCACTTGCGGCGACGAAGCTTGTCGGAATCGCCCATCCAACCTTTACAAAGCTGCGTGCATATGCATCCCCAAGGCTCGATAACCTTATCTTTACACATATATCAAAGCTATATATCTCACTTATGTGCATTTATAACATACGAAAAATCCTGCGAGTTGTCATTTTCATTTGATCGCTTTTGGATAAAACTAGTCCTTAAGTGCGTAAAATCGTGCAACACATGTAAACCATCGACATGTATGCACTTGTTTAGTGTTTGATGTCGTATTTGATTGGTGTGCAACTCGTGTAGGCCATCCTTATATACTCTTCTAATACTCATTTTCTCCCGGGAAACACCCAAATTGGCCTTAAGTATGGAAAACATTGAAAAACTGATGTTTTTCACCGTTTTTTTGGTATTTTTTTACCATATTTCGCCATGATATCGATATATTGATGCTTTCGACCCCCAACATAGTTATACATTTCAAAACAACACTATGGGCGATTGTTTTATGATAGTGGGGTGACCTAGTACTCGAGTAAGCGATTGTGCGGACTCACCATCCGAAATTTCGATTCCTGAAAAGCGTGTTTTTTTGCTCGTGTATCAACGATATATCGGCGCATATATCATTTATGCATGCATGCGATAGCTCAAAATGACGTTTTATGAGTTGTTAACACTGTGCTCTGCGCCGCGCCACATGCCGATTCTTCTTAAACCGACCAATGCCGCCCTGTATGCGTGTCAACTGTGCACGCAGGGCCTCCAGACGGTATCAGACAGGCCAACGCCAGATGGCGGGTCGCCGCCACCGAAAGCTGCAAATAGTATAGCCTGAACCCGGTGTGACATCGCTCGGCCGTTGCGGAATCGCTCACGCACACGAGCCTGGATAGTCACACTGCGTTGCTGGTCAGCCCAGGCCAGCGCGCTCGCCCATTCGGTGTAGCCGTTTCCCACCAATGCCTTCAGGAATTAACACTTCCGCGGGCAGCGTGTGTGAACAAGCCGTTAAACTCGCGAACAACCGGATCTGGGTCCTTACCCGATGGCACGCGCACACGACCAGCAGGGCTGCGAACGAGTCGTCAAAGGGTCCGGCCTGATCATGCAGCATGCGCACCATCTCAAGGACGGCACGCTTGCCATCAGCCAGGACGTCAGAGGCAGAAGCCTCAATCCAGTCACGAGTCGCCGTGTGTTTATGCATGATATGATATTATGTGTATTATTTGTTATACACAACGCGACAACGCGACGTATTTGTACAACGCGATGCGCCTGCGGGGCGAAACCTTCCCAACTATACACTTATTGGATATTCGGATAAACCGAGTACACTTTGGTGAATACTGGTACACTTTGGTGAACACTTGTTCACTTTGGTGAACACTTGCTCACTTTGGTGAACACTTGCTCACTTTGGTGAACACATCAAGCAGGTTTGGCAATTCGCGAAATTGTGCTTTCACTTTCGCATGTAGTAGCCTCACCAAAGTGGTTCACAAGTCGCATTGCGATCCCGTGCATGGTGCGGCATGGTGTATACACCAATATTATACCAACTACCACGAAATAATACAGTTATGACATACGACAACCCGTATTTCCATTCACATATATGGAGGTCATATACCTGCAAATTAAATTCGAATTCGAACTTTCAAACATACCACGCACCACACTTGTACGCATATACGTGCATACGTGAGAGCGCCACGCTATGTTATGCCGTACAACCTGCGGTACATACTGCATAGGAGGTTGACCGGAGCATCGTACTGGTTTCCAACTCGTATCGTTGAGGCGCGGATACCTGATAGGTCGAGACAGATCAATGTCTTGGCATTGCGAGCTAATGGAATACCTACCACTAACTGCATGAAATGCAATCCACTTTTATTTCCAAGTCTTACTCGAAAACATATTATAAGCTGGCGGTGTACCAACGCAAATGTTTAATGCAGTCGGGATAGTATATTGCATGAGGAAGGTGTTCCTATGAGGCGGAGAAATCGCACACCTTCTGACCTCTATCGTGTAGGACGGGAAATGAATTTCGGCATAACCGCTGCAACTGCTGCAACCACCCTGCAAAGATCTCATTTGTGACTTGTGTTACCATGGAGGCCAACCGTAGGGCGTCTTGTCCTTAGGAAAGCAAGCACGATTGCCCACCTACACGCATCTATTGCTTGTAATGCTCCAAGCGATGTGCACCAGCAATACACCAATTCGCCGGGAACTGCTGGGACAGCTGCCAATACACAAAAAGACGTGAGGGGAGAATTGAGTAGGATACTTGTTATTTACTGCATGTCCTTACTTCTTACTGGATATCTAAGATACGCAAGGTGTTTTTTTTATGTGAACTGACACCTCGAGCAAAGCTAGTGGTCTTCAGGCAAGAAGGCTGCAAACATTGCATGTGAAAACCCATATCATATATCTCGGACAAGCGCATATCCTGCCACCTAGTCGTCTTCTTGCATATGCCGCACTTCAGGCTTGCAGGTGGTGGTTACGATCCAAATGTTTCCTCCGGGTTGAGTTCTACCTCCTTGCTCGCGCAACCTGTTTTGGACAAGGCTCCACACTTTCTCATAATCTTTAGGGAGAAGTTCTCTATCCCTGGTACTGGTTGTCGCTAAAGGCCAATGTGCAGCGAGCACAATCAGTTTGCCACGTTTTTCATTTTAGTATTACGGCAAGTAAGACATGCGTAGAAAATAACAGCATCCATGCATGCATAGATATGGATGTGTTCGTAGACTTAATACTCTGCTCATTCAAAATTCGATGGATCTAATGGAATATATTATGATATAAATTCAAAGTATGCAGTGTGACACACCAATCCTTCCCCCTTTTGAGGGAAAAGGAGTGGAAACTGTGCTCCATTCTTTCGGGCTCCTGGAAAGCGGGACAAGCTCAACGGGGGAGCCCAGAAGTCTTTAAACCACCACTAAGCGATCCAACAGCCCTGCATCATCCAAAGCACAAAAGCAACACAGGAGACTAGCAATGGGAGGGGGCACCTGTCAGCGCATAAGCATGCTGTTAGGCTGATTGCTCTCGACACCTCCAACCGGTGGCCGTCTCCCTGTTGCCAGTTGCACGCCCCGAGGCACCGCTACACGTAAGTGCTTATGCTAAGCAACAGTCGAGACATCACATTAAGTTTGGAAACGCAGGCGATGAAGCTGCGGCAGCGGGAGCGGAGAGTAGTGTGAGAACAGAGATGCAAGCCGCAAGTGCGTCCTCTGCCAGCGAGAAATCAGGGATTCAGGTGGATGCCTGGAGAGGTCATTGAGGGATGAGGATGTCATCAAGTTCCTGTTGAAGAGCAAACTTCGCCGTGACTAAAGAGGGGTATTCAGGGCCGGGCGTTTACCCTTAGAGATCAGAAGGACCATGTGGGGTTGGGTAGCGTGAGTGGATAACTCGCTGAGAGAGATCGGGGTCTGTGCCCCGGAAGTAGCTTGTGGCTCTGAGAAAATAGGGCCTAGGCGCGCTACGTGTTCTTTGGTGTCGAGCTGTCGTGACGAGATGGGATGCTTGTGAAGTTAAGGCAGTTGGATCGAGAAACCGACTTTGTTTGTAGGGGGGCTTCGGGGGTATAAATCTCACCTCAACTCACGTGCACAGGATCGGGGTGTTTCCTCCATTTATATTGGGTGAGATGTTGTTAACAGAGGGGAACAAAGGTGCCTTGATTTGACCTCTGTCCTTCCTCGAACCTCGCAAAGAGCGCACGTTGCCTGGAGGCGGAGTCCAGAGAATCCAACCACCCCCGCAGAGGCATCCAACTCAACTCATTGAGGCCCCATGGCAGCTGCCCTGCATCATCAGCCTGCTCGAGAGTTGGCAAGTCGGTGAAGATCACCAGGTGCTGCTCCTGGTTGGGCTGCATCACAACTAAGAAGTTGTCCGTGAACCAGCATGCTGCAAGCAGAATGACGGTATCATCTATGGGCTTCAGACTGGAGATCCTTTCCACGAGCTCCGGATATTCAAGGCGCGCATCAACACATAGGCTGCGGAAGGTGGCTTCATGCTCTTGAACGAAGGCCGCCAAATCGGCGGCTAGCTCGTGCAGGCTCCGCCCAGGCTCGCTGAAGGTGCACACGTGGAGCCAGCAGCACCAGTCGTTATAGGGCCACCGCACGGGCCCAAGCAAATCGAGCTGCACCATCTTCCATTCCAAATCCTGCTCTACAAAAGGTGGGTGGTGCGGGTGGCTCGGCGGCGACAGCACACGGCGGCAGAAGGGACAAGTAAGACTCAACGGCTTCCTCTGCTTGGCGAGGGTTTCTACACAGGTGTTGCAGATCCTGCTGCTGCAGTTCTGATGTGGGAAGTTGTGCCATTGCCCACAGATGCCCTCGCGGTCAAAGCAAACCATGCACAGGCGATCAAACTCGTCCAGGGTCGTGTCCTCCTGATATGCACCATGCGACGCACTCGGTGTAGCGCAGCTGTGGTTGGCGGCGGTGACCTCTTGGGAAACGTGGGGTTGTGGGCTCCCCGCTTGCAGCTGGCTCCGCAACCGGTACCAGAACCACAACCGGCATTGCGCACGGATAAAGTCTTCATAAGATGCGGACAAATTTTGGAAATAGGACGTAAGAGCTATGCGCATGTGGCCGCAGGGAAGCAGAACATGTATCTTCAAGATCTCAAAACAACTCGCGTTCCTCCAAGGGAAGCTCGCGGCTAAATACCGATCCATGATCTTGCCTTCATCGATGTGCCGACGCTTTACGCGGTCCCAAGTGATCTGCGCACCGCTCTTCAACCGCACTCTCCCTATCACTTCTATGTAGACGGTCATACGAGCAGATATCGCGCGCTTCAAGCCACAAGTCGACAAGTAAGTTAGAAGCCTTCGACACGCGTGTCGCAAAAGTACCCGCACTCTGTACAGTCTACTATCCCAGGCCCGGAAGCTCGGTCACAAAAGTACCAACATTCTGCACAGCTTATCATCCTAGGCCCAGAAGCCTGGTCGCAAAAGTACCTACACTCTGCAACGGGTGTCCGTTTTTTGGTAAGAGGCTGTGCGCGCAGATACATTCACACGCTAAATTTCGTGGGGAAACAAAACAAGGGCGCACCAGACGTGTTTGAATCTGTTGAGGAGTGACGCACCCGAAATTGGCTGAGGAAGAGTTTGTCGGTGAGTACGGCAACAGCGCAGGGCGCTACCAACGCACAGAAGAACAGCCGCACAAAGTTTCGAATAGAGAGGCTGAGCCAGTAGTTTATCCCTGGCCACACCATCTGGCGGAGGACAAGACGGGGTAACAACCACTGGACCCTGACATACGCTCCAAAGGAATATGCCACAGGTACTAAGAATCCTTTGGCCATTTCTGCGCGCACGTCCATCTCAGGAAATAAACCGCCGATCACTCTGTAGCGGAGGAGGCACAACGTGTGCGAGACAACAGCTATGGTGCATATGGCTTCGCGGTTTGCAAGATAAAACTCCCGCCTGAGGCAAACGATTCACCAACCGGAGAAGAAACTCAGAACCGGAAGCTTATAGGTACACAGATTTATAACCATGCTCCGTGAAATATTTCGCTTTGCGACTGGCGTGTACCCAAACAACTAGGAAACAATGAGGGCAGAAGACGACGGAAGTATGCAAAGCCGGTGGTGCGGTGCACAGGGTAGTATGCGACTAAGCTGAACAAGACTGACCTGAATTCGATCAGGCTCGCCTGTGCGAGTCCAGCGGCAAAGACCACTAAGGTTTGAAGGACATATATATCCACCGTTTGATTCAACGGTTCTTGCCACTTGGACGAATCCGAGTTGGAACTGAGTCGCAACAACACCATAAAAGGAAAAAGTAATGTGAGGGAGAATGCGCAGAAAGCGGTATCATGCGGGAGGAAAGAGCATTGAAGATAACGATCGTATTGTCGTTTGGGCGGGATGTTTGCCATTTTGTTGGTGGGCACTTCTGCTGCCCCTTACAACTGGTGGGCACTTCTACTAGCGCTCCCGTGGCAGCTGCTCATGCTGAGAGTTTCTGGTGATATTTTTCTGTACTCTCCCCAGAGTTAAGACGAGCCGCGCTTCGCGCGGCTACCCGCGATTCGATTCGAGGGCTGCGTTACTTGATGATTGTGGAGCTCGTCTAAACTCTGGTCTTTCTCGTCAAAAGCCAGAATTTAGACGATAAATGTCCACCTTTTTCTTACGGACCTCGGCAGTGGGCAGCTCAACAACGTATTTCGCTCCCGACTGGCTCATGATGCCGATATGTTTATGGTCTGAGAGTTGAATATTTTGTTCATAATATCAGTAACTTTTGTTTTCTGCGGCGAGTTCTCACTGCAACCTCAAGGACGTGAGCTTAAGCGCGTAGGCTTCTCGAAGATTGCGATACTTAATTCACGTGAACGCCATCTTCGCTAGTTCGTTGCATGAGCTATGGCGCTCGGAACCGAGCAAATGAAACTGTTTTGGAAAGGTATTGCACTCCTCTTTTGGTTTCCGTGTTCTATGTTGGACCTAGGGCGGATGTTTGTTTGTTATTCACGTGTGAACATAGAGCAGACGCAGGCTCCGTTGTTCCCAGGGCATCTTTGATGTTTCATAGCATTAGCTACACATGTCGGAACCGTACAAATCGAAAAGTTTTCGGCAGCTAAGAGTGCCCTCTTTCAGGTTAACTTGCGTACGTTTGTTCACACGCGGATGTTTATGAGCTATTCTAACCACGGTTTGTGGCTGGCTTGTGCACTGCAGATAATTTGATAAGGACGCACAAGCGAGCCTTAAGATATATTATGATATGATAAGATAGCACAGGTGTTATTGAACAGTAACACGCGTGCAGCTTAAGAGCGGGTGATGAGTGCAGACTTCGTCCGAAGATCCTGCTGTAGCACAACGCTACCTCATCTATAGGTTCTGTCAGGGTCATGACCGATGACATATGTGTCATACGTGTCATACCTGTCAGACATGTCATACCATGTCATGACATGTCGTGTCATATATTATTATGACAGTCGTCAGTACGGTCGACCATGACTGTACATGTCGAGTCGCGTCATATATTATTATGACAGTCGTCAGTACGGTCGATGATGACTGTACATGTCGCCAGATGATAATGTCACATCATCTGTCATTATTCAAGGAAAGACTTGAATGACCCTGTCATCGAGAGTTCGTACGTCGAACTCGAAGATGGCAAAGCAAAGATACATCTTGCGAGAACAGGTGTTCCGCTCGGTGAAACAAACTGGCTAAGCTCCCATAATCAGTCCGGCCGAGTGCTTTTATCATGCATCTCGGAAACCCGGATAATACGAAGTGATGACTGACAGTACAGTACGACTGTACTGTCATCCTAGCTACTAGCGGAGTCACGGTTCCGATCAGAGACGGGTCAGGCTAGGGGCTATCAGAGCCCATAATAATAACCCTGAACCTAAAGTCCAGCACACCACCCGGAGCTGTGACTGCAGCCAATAGGGCTAGGCAAGCGGAGCTAAGTAAACAGATAACAAACAGCACTTTACTGGAAACAGATATACTTCAAGCTGGGTGCCCGGGGACTTGTCCCGGCACAACCCACCACTGCGGCTAAGGCTAATCACACCACCAGGATTTGAAATAAGCAGACTCTAGCCACTGCAAAGCTGGTCGGCAGAGCCGAGTTCAGCAGACGGATTCCAAGGCAGGAAAACATCCGAAGTAAGTTGAGATGAAACATCATAAGTGTTGACACCACCAGACCCAAGTGGGTCAGGCGGATCCCAGAGTGGAGTGGCAAGATCATCAGATTGCAGAGCCGCTGAGGTCGATTGAGAAAAGAATTGCGCCACATCCCGCGGCGGCAATGACGAACGAGTAGTAATCACAGGCGGGTAAAGGGAATCTAGTAATGCACCACCGGGATGAACCGCACCGTAGCCGTAGGTGGCTCCGGGCTCAACCAGGCCCCTGACACCACCGCCGACCACGAGTGTCGGCATCGCCGTAGCACTGAACAGAAACGTAGTCACCATGAAAAGAGTAAGTGCAAATTCTCCGACGCCAAATGGCCTGGAGCCTTTGGGGACTCCGAACCGCCGAAATGCCGCAGCCGCCGGCGGTGCACCCCCCTCAATTTCAGTCAGACAGACACCAGGAGGGCAGTCCGAGCCCTCTCCATCATCATCGGAGTCACACACCTCAACAGGCTCAGGGTCAATGTCAAACCAGTCAGGGTGGACAGCGTTGAATGTTTTGAAAGAGTTGTCAGCAGGAGCCATCGGGCCGAGAGCCAGAGAGGCAGACGGCGGCACAAAGGCGGCACTGCTGACCCCATGCAAGTCAATCGGCTTACCATGCACGGGCGCAGAGGCCTTCGGCAGCAGCTGCTTGCTGGCAGTCGGCTCAGCGACACCACCAGCAAGCGGACCGCTGACCTCAGCAAATGCAACACGGCCAATGGAAAGATGCTCAGCAGGTGCAGACTCAGCAGAGGCAGCAGCATCCTTGAACTGCTGCAGAGCCGTAGGCTCTGGAGCAAAGGAATGCGCAGACAGTTCACAGATTTCAGGTTGCCCCACGAGAGCACACAAGTGCTCCATGGACCCCTCATCCCCAGCGTCATAGTACCGCTGAAAACGAAGGGCAAGCACGTCGGAGTCATAAGACTCGACGGCTTGGCATTAGGATGCCGAAATGGTCAATGGGTGAGTGTCCTTGTGAGGACACTCACTCAGCCAATGCTTCGACCCAACGGCGCGGCACTTCTCGTGCCTGCACGTTGGGACAAAGGTGCCAGACCGCTTGTCAAAAGCCACCTCCGAAGAGGCGGAATGAGCAAGCGGTTGCACTCCAGGTCGGTGGAAGTTGCGTGGAGTGTGCTTCCCAAGGGGCGGCTTGGAGCCACCCTTCTTAAGGGAATCCACATCCCGCTGCAACTTGACCAACTGAGAACTGAGCCGCTCGATGGCCGAAGCCAGGCCAGTGTCAGTGGTGCAAGATGCCACGGACATGGGGCGCCCCGCAGTGCGCTTGCCCGAGAGCCGCCCGCAGCGGTACTGCTCGCGCACGCGTGCCTGCAGGGTGAGCAGACTCACAGCCGCACGCTGGTCAGCTCGAGCAAACGAGTCAACCAGCGTGGCGTAAGCCGGTCCAGACAGGGCAGAGAGGAATTGCCTTTTAACAGCGTCTTCGGGCAGCGTCTGCAGACGCTGCGCATCCCGAAGACAACTGTTGAAAAGACGAATGCCAGAGTCAGGGTCGTGTTCATCCGAGATCCTCACGTCAAGCAGCTCAGTCAGAGACTCGAACGGAGTCGAATCATCAGCGAGCATACGCACCACCTCGAGGGTGGCACGCTTGCCGTCAGCAGGAACATCGGCCCCAGAAGCCTCCACCCAATTACGGGCAGGAGACCCTGGCGCAGTCAGCAGCAACAGCACAGAGTACAGGAGCTCATTAGCAGCAGTCATGACAGGGACATCAGCAGCAGACAGCTCAAACAGGGGTGCAAGTGCCTGCGACTGCAGCGTGAAAAGCTGCTGAATTTCGGAGATCAGCTGTGAAAAAATGTCCGAAGCCGACGATTCACTGCCATGAAACTTTGCCGTTTTGTCTCCCAGAACTTTAGTGGCTGCTGTCTTTGCGCACTGAACATCGAACGAGTCTTTGCGTAACCGCTGCACGAGCGTTGCAGCCGCAGCCGACTCGTCAGCCGAAGCCAAATGCGGCGTTGTAGGGGTAGCCGAGTTTAATGCCCCAACATCATCGAAAATAGTTGCTAATTTACGCGCCCTAGCGCGTGTACGTGGTCTTGGCGGTGTGTCCATTCCAAAAATGACAGTGAGATGGGATTGCGGGCTAGCGGTGCGACAGTAGCGGACAATTCCGCAGCGGCCAATTCCTGCAGGAGTCTCAGCAAACAATAACATACTGTAATCAAGCAGGTCATGAGCCGAGTGGCTAATCGTGGGAGCGACCCACAAAACGCGGAGTGTCCTGCCCGCTGATCAAACGGAACGTAAAACATAACCATTCTCAGCGACGATACTCTGCCGAATAAATGCCGAAAAAACTGATCTCCACTTCAAAAGGAGGCCATACTGCGAAGAGAAAGCCACTGTCTAAGGGGGCGCCCACCCCATCTCGTTGTCAAAACTTAGCCAATCATGGCAACAGCTTGGCGCTGTGCCATCAGAATTACTAGGGAAGTGGTGACGCGCATAACCTGCGAGAACAGGTGTTCCGCTCGGTGAAACAAACTGGCTAAGCTCCCATAATCAGTCCGGCCGAGTGCTTTTATCATGCATCTCGGAAACCCGGATAATACGAAGTGATGACTGACAGTACAGTACTACTGTACTGTCATCCTAGCTACTAGCGGAGTCACGGTTCCGATCAGAGACGGGTCAGGCTAGGGGCTATCAGAGCCCATAATAATAACCCTGAACCTAAAGTCCAGCACATCTTGAATACAAACAAGAACCATCTTGGCTTTAAGCATGTGCGGAACACGCATGCACAGTATGAACGAACTAGTCGTTATTACAATACTGGTCGTTCAACCTACGTCTCGGGTTCACAACCCAATGGCGGTACCATCTAAGATGATGGGAGACGTATGGTACAAAGTGAGGAAGCGTTGTGCTTCAGCAGTTCTTCATTCAGAGACTGCAACTCACAACCCGCTATACTGTTACACTTGTGTGTGCCGTTCAACAGCACAGTGTTTATTTGATATACTGTATAATATTTGTGGGCTCGCATATCAGCCCTAACATAATGGTATTCTAATACCGAATGCCTCCCATCTCATAGATGGCACCGCTATTGGGTTGTGAACCCAAGGCATTGGTTGAACGACTAGTATCGGCTGAACGAATAATGCGTTCGCCATATGATACTCGCATGCTTGTTCCGAACATGCTAGAAGCGAAGATGATTTCTTCTCCGATGCTGGATGTGACACACCGTGTGTCACTTCCTGTTATCTGTACTAGTACTCCGTACAGTACGGGTGTCACAGGTTTAGGGTTTCCGGCATAAAGCCGAGACTATCTTATGTTTTATTTACACTCTTGCAAACTGAAAGTGAAAGCATTCTGACCGTAACTCAATATATAGTCGTAGCTATATATCTCACAGGTTATGGTGCGCCAGGCACCTTCCACTACTTTTGGTAGCATGATTGGCTAAACGCCTCCGCTTGGTGGGGCGTTGGGGACCCCATTTTATGGTTGCGCTATGAGGACTCGCGGTTGAGGCACGCGTCGTTACGGAGTAACTGTGTTTATCGCTGCAGCGTACCCTACGTGATTTTTTGGATGTCCACGGGATTTTCGTTTTGACTGGACTTGATCAATCTTTGTCGCGGACTTCTTGCGCAACGTGTTAATTCGACTTCCTAATTTCTACAATCGGGATTTCACAGTTACGGAAGTTTTGACTGCTTTTGCCATTAACGTTTCCGCGAGTTCCTCCTCTCCGCGCCATCGCCACCTTACCCCGACGTACCCACCTATAGGATTTTTATCATGAGTGTTTCTTCGCACGCTACGCCTCCCATGGGGGCTCACAACCGAATTCGATTAGACACAATTTTTTCCCGAGACGTTGGGATGCCAGGGCTCGTCATGAATACACTCGTAATCATGATTACTTTCATGATTAGACGTTTTTTGGTACTAATCAAGTCTTGATTAAACCCAACAGGGTACTAATCAAGTCTTGATTAGACCCGACAGGGTACTAATCAAGTCTTGATTAGCCACGGCAGGGTACTAATCAAGTCGTGATTTTTTAATCATGACAAAAGTGGCGATATGACATATGTGGCCTCTGACCGTCGAGACAGCGAGTCTAGCGAGTCTGACGCAGTCAGTCTATTTCCTTCGTTTTCTATTCGGTTTTGTGAGGCTCCACAATCGCCCGTGTGTTCTCTCAGATTTCTAGGACAGTTCGCCACGCATACAGTACTTCGTTAAGCACGCACGCACACACCGCAGAATGGGTCAGAGCAAGAAAAAACCCGTTTCTAACAGCCAGCAAACCCTACATATGAAGCAGTATCCGGCTTTGAAAAAGCCGCTTGAGCACATAGGGAAACAAATTCAGATCCCAGGGTCCTTTTGGACGCTAGCTTCCGGGCGCATGTCAGAGAGCGAGAAGGAAACTATTTTTTTGTGTACCATACGCGAATTCTCGCTTTCGCAAAAGGTTTCAGGCGAGGCAGCTCCTTCCCAGGCTTTTCAATTGCAGGAGATGGGTCCGACTGGGACCGGCAGCCTTGAGGAAGGCGATTCTAGTGGCGAAATTAAATATCCACTCCCATTCTTACAGTATTTCTATGCGACATTCCCTTTGTCTACTGAAGAGCAAGCACCACGTGCGGAATCCGCTTTGGTACCCCTCACAGTGCATGATGAGAAACGTCCCCCTCGCCATCCCGACTTTCCGAACCTGGCATTTCCGTTTGCTGAAGTCTACAAGTATTATTCGGTTACTTCCATCCAATTCCAGTTATTCGGTTCGGATTCAGAAGAGATGTAGAGTTCTATGATCCTTGATCCTGAGGTACAACACACATCTTTGAGTATTTAACTATTTTGTCATCAGTCTTCTCTTGTTGAATTTTGCTGAATACCACACCATGTTGTGCTGCATGCATGTATATCAGCCTCGCTGCTGTGGTAAATATTGATCATCGCGAATCTTGTGATGTATTGCGAATCTTGCAATTTGATTCGAGAAATACGGTGGACACCATTTATATTCTAGTTAGACGACGTTTTGGGTTCCGTCCGCTGTGCTATATATCAATATATCAAGTATATGCGCATTAAAAAACACGGATGGATTTCCGCATTATAACATCTCACCGCAAATAATAGGGTTTCTCGACCGTGAATAACTTTTGAGTCACGAGGTCTTTCCGGCCGAAACTTTGCATACATACAGCTCATTCATTGACGAATACAATGATATATTGCTTGTTGTGATAGGATTAGTGAAACCCAAAATCTGATACCCATTTCTTGCGGCTATATACTAACCGCAAATAATAGGGTTTCTCGACCGTGAATAACTTTTGATTCACGAGGTCTTTCCGGCCGAAACTTTGCATACATACAGCTCATTCATAGACGAACACAATGATATATTGTTTGTTGTGATAGGATTTGTAAAACCCAAAATCTGGTACCCATTTCCTGCGGCTATATACTAACCGCAAATAGGGTAGGAAAATATCCGAAAACCATGATTAAACTAATCAAGTCTTGATTAGCATCGGCAGGGTACTAATCAAGTCTTGATTAGCCACGGCAGGGTACTAATCAAGTCTTGATTAATCACAGGACCCAACTAATCAAGTGTAATCATAGTATTCATGACGAGCCCTGTGGGATGCGCTATCGGCCGACACCTGCTGGCTACTACCCAAATTCATGGTCCTACCACAAGGATCAATGGGCAATTGCGGTTTCGATCACCAAATCGACTATTTGAGGCACAGGTAACATTTGCACATGATATTTATGAGTTAAATGAATTTTATTTCTTATAGCGGCGGCCCCCATGAGACTTTAGGTGTGTGGTTGAACGACACGCTTTAGGGGTGTAATTTCACCAAAAGCTTGAAGAAAATGGTGGTCCTACCACAAGGACCACCGTATTTCGAGTATTAGGAGTCACATGCGGGGCTCACGGTGATGCTCAATGTTATACATCTTGAGTTTATGACCAAATAAGATAACTGAATCGGTTACTTCGCACCCTCGTCATCATTTCCGCTCTATTTCAGCATGGCGCATGTTCAACACAATGCAAATTCCGAATTTAGTGAATTTCGGGCTTTAGAAATTGGCATTCATCCATTCTAAAATGTACACGCCAGTCGAAAAATAAGATATTTGGATGATGTTAGACTTTCAGAAATTCGCAATACATATATGCTTGAAGATTTAATGTGCCGCACACACCAACCTTGCGATATATGCCCTCTAGCAAGCAATTACGATGGCTGGCTGGTTAGCTCGCGTGACCACTGTTTTAGGGGGGAAACCAACGAGCCAATATATTAGAGGGGAAGCCAACGAGCCAACGAGCCAATATATGCATTCCAACCGGGCCTACCGCCCAAATATGATTGGGACATATGTATAGGTTCAATTTGATGGTATCCGCGCAGGTGTAGTGTTGATATATGATTGGTAAAAATTATTGAAGATGAGTCACTAATTTGCCACATTTTGAATGTTCCAAAAAATCCGTTTTGAAAATTTTGAGTGTAGAGGTTTGAAATGCATTCGTCATGGATATATGGGATGGATATAGGCCAAACCAGCGTTCAAATAAATTAATATAGGACCTATATATACCACCTTTCATTGGTTAGACACCTCAAATCACGGGAGATGGCCAATTAAATTATCAGAACAATGGTCCTCGTGGTAGGACCAAATCGTCGATTTGGTCCTACCACAAGGACTGCGGGGCAGTAGCCACTGCATCTCCAGCAGCGACTTTGACGGCTCCTGAACGGACACGTGCCGTGGCCGTTCAAAATTCCTCATGGGACGTGGATTTGATCAAGAGAACTTCTCGAGACGCTCTTGGCACCAAGGAAGCGTCATTCCGAGGTGACGAATCGGACCGCAACGTACTATGGACGTCGTTGGTGACGTCTTTACAGTCAGCATTTGAGCTGAAGGACCCCGCCAACGACACCCTCTTCGACTTAGCGGATGCCACCAAGGAGGTCAACAACGTCTACAACGCCATCCTCTTCACGACGTTGACATCCTTAACGAAGCCGCACTCACCCGCCAGGCGTTGGGTGGACGCTTCTGGACGTGCTTCCCCGCGAGATGGGAAGCGAGCCTTGCTTGAGGTTACGAAGCGGCTCCTTCCTCGTATTCTCCGACCCCTTGGGAACTACGAGGAGTTGTGTGCCATCTACTTCGACTCCAAGCTCGACCCCGACCCGCTAATTCAAGATTTCGACGCCTGCTTGACCGCCATCCGCAACGCAGCCTCTGGTCCGCTCGACGACATGGTAGCCAAGAAGCAACTTCTAGCGTCCCTCGACCCCATCATGTACGACAAGGTCACCACTCCGCTTCGGCTCGACGTGGACTTGGCCAAGGTCGACCTCGAGGACATCTACGCCCACATCCTCGAGATTTGGGAGAGCGAGAACGGTGTTGGCCGCGCGAAGCAGCCTAAGCCGTCACCTCCGACTTCCCCGACTATGCTTTACTCTGGTGGAGTTGACGTGAAGAACCTCATCATGGAATTCGAGAAGCAATTGGAGGCCGCCGCCTCGACTCTCGTGACGCTGAAGGATTCAATCGCGAAGGACGACGGGCCTCTTTCTGGTTTGATTCGCTGACTCTCACCGCCACCGCCAGCAGCCTGACGGTAAGCGGGGTGTCTCCTTTCCGCCCTCACGTTGGCGGGATGAGCGCAACAGGAGGGACGATGGGAAGTTCCATGGGCGGAGCAATCGTGTTGGAGGCTATGGCGCGCGGAAGAGCTTCCGCTTCGCCGCGAGCCCACTCAAGACCGACGGGAATTGGAGTCAGGACCACTACAAAAAGAACGCCGCCCACAACATCTCGTTCCACGTGGCCTCCTCCGCCTTCGTCCCTGAGTGCGCGCGTTGTCCTCCTGGACACTTCCACGACACCGCGAATTGCCCCACGGACGACATGGCGTGCGCGGAGTGCGACTTGGTGACTGCCGACGAGAACGACGAGATTGTATCCACGTTCCAGACCGCCTTCGACGCCCAGGACGACGCCACCTTCGCTCGACTTTGTGGACAACATGATCAACCCGTTGTTCGTCACGACGAGGAGCCCTTTACCTTCGCCGACGACAACAACATCGGCCTTCGGGCACAGTACGCGGGCTTAATCCCTTCTCCGCCCTCTCTCCTTGCTACCCGCGTGCACGAAGCGCGCACGGCTCTCCGTGAGCTGAAGCAGGTAGCCGGTGGTGTTGAGTCGGCTCCGCAGCATTTTCCCATGGTTCATTTCGGCACGGCGACGCCCGCCGTGATCGACGAGAACATCGTGGAGCCTGAGCCGCAAGTGACAATCGGGAGCGACGATAGCGCGCTAATCTTCCCGAAGCAATTCGTCGACAACGAGCCCCCCTTCGAGCAGTCCTTTATGGACGGCATGTCTGTGAAATTGGGCTTCTTCGAGCCCGAGCCGCAGGTTTCAATTCAATACTTCAGCCCCCTGCCTCCGTACATTTCTTCCACGCATGATTCGGCTAGCGTGGCTGACTCAGAATCTGGCGACGAGGAATTACATGTGGACGCACCGCCACCCGCTCCACGGGTTGGTGGTGTCCGGGCACCGTCAACTGGCAGTCTTCTCACGGCAGCAGCACTGCCGGCTCTGTTCATGTGTGTGAGCATGGCTTTGCTCGACACCGTCACCGCCTCTGCACTTTGTGGCGTGGAGATTGCTCCACGGGCGGTGGTGTGCGGGCAGTACTTCAATTATCAGAATTGCGCGATGAACTTCTTCCCTGACTCCGCCTTTCTGGACTCTGGACCCGCTGACCCCGACGACAACTTCAATCTGGACTCTGGTTCTCTGGACTTTGACACTTTTGACTTCTTCAATCTGGACTTTGAGGTTGACAACAACAACTTCTACAGTGAACTCTGCTTTGTGGACCACTTTCAAAGTGGCTAGAGTTGTTTTGTAACTGCAAGTAGCTTGCTAGATCAATATTGGGCCAAGATGCCTTCCTGTGTGCACAGCTAGCTAGAGATGTGGGACCGCCCTGGCCAAGAGCACAGGCCCCCTCTAGAATTATTTCCACCGCTTGAGATGGTGTGTTTCCAAACTGCAACAACCCTGCTCCACCCTAACTCTTCCTCCGTAATAGTCCAGGGTGGTGTGCTGGATGTGACACACGACCGTGTGTCGCTTCCTGTTATCTGTACTAATACTCCGTACAGTACGGGTGTCACAGGTTTAGGGTTTCCGGCATAAAGCCGAGACTATCTTATGTTTTATTTACACTCTTGCAAACTGAAAGTGAAAGCATTCTGACCGTAACTCAATATATAGTCGTAGCTATATATCTCACATCCGAACCGTTCGGTACTTCAAGATAGCATCTTGCTTCGCCATCTCGAGTCCGACATACTGGCCTCTCGATGACATGTGTCATTCAAGTCTTACCTTGAATAAATGACAGATGATATGACTTGTCATCTCGATGACATGTACAGTCATAGTCGACCGTACTGACGACTGTCTGTCATTATAATATATGACATGACTCGACATGACATGACATGACATGACATGACATGACATGACATGACATGGTATGCCATGTCTGACAGGAATGACACGTATGGCATGTATAACATGCATGACATGTATGACACATGTGTCATCGGTCATAACCCTGACAGATCTCCCCTCTTAAAAGAGTTGTGACCTCACAACGGGCATACCTTTGTATATGTCTTTGATGTCTTTGTTGTTGTTGCTTCTGCTGGTACCAGTCTTCTTACACCGATTTGAGGCGTCCCTCATGGTGTTTTAGGATATTGGGGGGAACTGAGTCCACTTTAGTCCCTCACCTTAGGCATTTAGCCTTACAGTTCTTAGGATGTAGCCCCCATGAATTGCGTATCGTATTGCAGAGTGACGATTCAAAGTTCCATGAATTGCGTTTCGTGATTCAGATTGACGCTTAAAGCGTATCGTGATTCAGAGTGACGATTCAAGGTATCCGAGGTTTACGTTACGGATTATTTGCGCTAGCCGTCGACGCCTTTGCGAACGATGATCCCACGATTTAACAATTTATAATCGAACGATTCTCGGCCTGATATATATAACTGATCGACAAACCGGTACATGTTTCCACAGTTATTATATATAGTGCACCCAACCCTTCCTCCCCTCATGAAGCTACTTTGGAGGTTCACAGGTGGTTCGGGGAGCCCGATGTTTCCGGAGTTATTTCACCGGGGGCTTGTTTTAATGCAAACGGAGTGGCCCTGCTTAACGGAATTGGACTTATAATCCTTAACCGGTCTGCTCAACTCCTCAATTTTTTTGTCCAGTACGCACGCTTTGACGAACATCTGTCGCGATGAGTGAGAGTGGATTCGCCACGTACTAATGTGAAATTTGTTTTAGTAATGTGTGTCAGGCATAACTCAGGATCACAACTCCGTCTACCTCAGTCGATGTCTCCGGTAGCTTCGGATGACTGGCCATAGGATCCGATGACAAACCACGGTCTTGGCAAAGGTAGCATTAGCAGTTTTTTCACAGATATTGGTACCCGCATATGCGTATCTGTGTAAGGGTATGATTTATACAAGGCTCACTACACCTTAGCAAGGAAGGATCAATTCCTGCTCCTGTCATATCAATTTGATGCAGGGTAAAAATGTTAGGGATGTAACGCTGCAGTTCTCGGGATGCAGCCCTGCAGTTTTTGGGATGCAGCCCTGCAGTTTTTGGGATGCAGCCCTGCAGTTTTTGGGATGCAGCCCTGCAGTTTTTGGGATGCAGCCCTGATATATATATACGACCGATCGACGAAAACCCTTGGGTACATGTTTCCACGGCCTGATTATTATTTGGTCGGCAATTATTGGCAAAAGTCATCGGCTATCAGCTTTTGACTCAGAAGCCACAATGTTATAGAAGCTGCGACCTATTGTAACCATATGCGGCAGTTATGCCTTCAGCATACGTAGACAATATGATTATGTGGAACTTATAATCCCACTTAAGTTGCATCATGATAAATTTATCCATGTGTTAACAAGTGTTCAGGATTTGATAAGGGGTTGACGCCCCACAGGCCAAAGGTCACTATCTCGTAAGGCTCGCCTCAAGTGTGCGGCTTTGAGGATCAGCGTCCTGGCGAGGCACAGTCATGATGCTTCCTAGTCCATAATGGAGCTGGAAATGAGAATGCTCAAGATATCCGAAGACAGGAAGGCTTTTGGGCTGGCCAGAGTTGCTGTCTAGATGCTTAACCTCGATGGGATGGCATTCGGATACAAACGGTGCAACCATGCATGTGACTTATGCATTGGTGTATGACTTTGATGAATTGTCTCTTGTCATGAACCTGGAAGGAATGACGGGCAAATAGCTAGAGTGGCGGATCTCACTCACTCGGCTTTGCTGTTATGGAATTCGATGCCTGATGGCACAACTGGCAATCCTTTGCTCAGATGCTTTCTTTTATTAAGACATTGGCAACAACTTGTGTGCCAGCTTCTCTAGATTTGGGGAGAAACCATGGATCAACAATTCATCAATCAAAACACATGTTACCAAGGTTGATTCAACGAATCCTTCAACTCTTGAATTTCGACAATCAACATCTTAGGCTGTTGACGTCAAAGTGATGGTCGTAAGCTTACAATATAGCTTATTCACATTTGAAAAACCATCGTTCTCCTATGTCAGTGCCCTTCATATAATATGATAGAGCCGGAGAAATATGCATCTATGATTTCTTCATAATGAACTTCATGTGTCAGTAAGTCAAATAAGACTTCATTTGATGCTTCAATCGGCATGATGTACCGTGTCATCAACTTTATGGCTGCTATATACAGATGCTGGAACTTTTGATAAGATTTTTAATCTTCCAAGCAAAATCACAACGATGTAAATCAATATGTGGCAAGCAGCTGTATGAAGAATGAATGAATCTATACTCCTTCCTCCCCCTTTTAAAAAGAGGTGTATCAAACCAATCAGATGGTGATGGAGAATGCTATTCAATCATTATGTTATGTGAAAATGGTCTCAGTAATCAGACTGCGATTACTTATCGAATGCTTTCGAGGTAACAATGTCAATATGAACACCGATTCTCTCTACGTCATACCGGCAATATGCCTGACGTTTTTGAATGTGGCAAATGCCAGATGATGTCAAATATCCAATGTCAATTCACTATGAATTAATATGCAGTTTTTGGGTTGCAGCCCACATACATTGTCAGTTCAGGCTTCAGGGTCACTATAGTGTGCCCAACTTAGACAATGTTTCTGGATAATGATTGTCATAATGAACAACGAAATCAGTGATGGTACCGAAGTTAATTTTGGTATCGAAGCTAATGGAGAGCAATTAAGAAGTGTCTGTAATGACAACAACTTACTACGAGTTGTATTTCCGTAGTCGATGGATGGCTGGCATGTCATTTCATTATGATTAGAACATGGCATTGCCTAGTGATATGTATATATTCTTCAGTACATGATCACTTATCTCAATGGTGCCCATTTTATTTTTGGGCAAACACTATTCAGAGACTTGTTATGGTAAAGAAGTATGAATGATGAATGTGTCATTTCAATCCGATAGAATTGTGACTTGTTGATGACTATAAAATTTCTGTCACTTTCCAGAATGAGGATGAATTGCGCTTGGAAACCATCTGTAGATTGCGGGTTCGAGTTCCGCCATGGCTTTTCCCAAGACTTCGTGGCCTAATGGACGAGGCAACAAATTTCTAAACATTCCAGAATGAGCTTTCAAAGAGTCTTTATTCCTCAATGAAGCATGCTTGTCTTATGTGCCAAAATGATATGAAACCACAAGTATGGTGTCAATCTATATGTGGATGGTTTATAACCTTTGTATGCTATTCCACAAATAAGTAGTGATATCAGAATAAAAACTTTGGACAATTGCAACTCAGTACAAACCCGAGCGCATTCAAGTCCACTTGTATGCTCAGAATCTGAATCTAATGTACTTTTTATATGCACAGGATAGAACATATTTTCTATGTGATTCTGGATTCAGGAACTAGAGTCAATGTAAAACTCTTTTCCTATTTCAGACGATGAAACCTTTATTCCCTTAGGTGCAATACCTTGTCTTTAGGTGCAATACCTTGTCTTAAGGAATAGTCATTTTCAATACAAGTTTCAATCGATTTTCTCAAATCTGTCACTTTTACGATGATCAGATTTGTCAACTTTACAGCATAACCACTTCCCCTCGCTGAAGGAGATGACTACCATCAATGGGCGGTATATTGACTGTTTTCATATGACACATGGAAACATGAGTAACTCTTGGAGAATCTCGGGATAAACATCCTGAATTGGCTGTGCTTGATTGCTTTAGGCCCAAGAATGACCGAAGAGATTGCTTGCCATCTTTTAGCCATATGGCGTAGAGGCCGCTTACCAACGGTTGGGTCATAAGCTGGATAGCTAGGTTAGCTACAGTAAACACTC